>JAVQIZ010009220.1:0-15075 GCA_036023535.2 Galaxias brevipinnis
CCTGCTCTCATCTGTGAAAAGCACAGGGTGCCAGTGGTAGACCTGCCAATTCCGGTGTTCTATGGCAAATGCCAATCGAGCTCCATGGTGCCGGGCAGTGAGCACAGGGCCCACTAGACTCTAGTGACTAGAGGACGTCGGGCCCTCAGGCCACCCTCATGAAGTCTGTTTCTGATTGCTTGGTCAGAGACATTCACACCAATGGCCTGCTGGAACTCTGGCAGTGATCATCCTGTTCCTCCTTGCACAAAGGAGCAGATGCCGGTCCTGCTGATGGGTTAAGGACCTTTTATGGCCCTGTCCAGCTCTCCTAGAGTAACTGCCTGTCTCCTGGAATCTCCTCCATGCTCTTGAGACTGTGCTGGGAGACACAGCAAACCTTCTGGCAATGGCACATATTGATGTTCCATCCTGGAGGAGTTGGACAGCCTGTGCAACCTCTGCAGGGTCCAGGTATCGCCTCATGTTACCAGTAGTGACACTGATCCTAGCCAAATGCAAAACTAGTGAAAAAAAGTGAAAAAAGATGAGGAGGGAAAAAAGTCAGTGGCCTCCACCTGGAAAACCATTCCTGTTTTGGGGGTCGTCTCATTGTTGCCCCTCTAGTGCACCTGTTGCTAATTTCATTAACACCAAAGCAGCTGAAACTGATTAACAACCCCCTCTGCAACTTAACTGACCAGATCAATATCCCAGAAGGTTAATTAACTTGATGCAATACTCTGATTAAAAAGTGTTCCTTTACTTTTTTTGAGCAGTGTATGTGGCCGTGCCGAGAGCGGATATAGAGGGAGGTGGCTCTGAGAAGTCATTTCTCACAGTTAAGCCTTCTAGAGGTGTCGTGGGCTCAAATTAACTAAACATCTGGGATGGAGGGTGCCCACTTGAAAAACCCAATGACGTATCTGCTCTCAACCGAAGTCCATTCTAAAATATTGTGTTTTGAAGTGCTCATCTTGGAGAATGGCATAATGGATATAATAACATCCTATCCTGTGTATATTAAAAAAGCTTAGGTTACAAATCAAAACATTTCTGACATTGTCTGCTATAGTATTCTGACATACCGTATATAATTCCTGTTTTAACAATAATATGAATGTTGGCTTTATTATTATTATTATAAGTAATTACAATAATTACAATTTAATCAAATGATTGGGTATCTATTTAAAATATTTGAATAAACTGTTTTGTTTCTCTGTTAACAGTTACAAAGAGAATAAACTCAAAGAGGAAATAAAAACATTCAGAATGAAGTCATTTCCACCATCAAGAAGAGAAAAGCTTAGAGAATTATGGAGAAATGCACAATTAAAATACAGAACAAAGAAAAGAAATCTGGTGGTAATGAACATTACCCCTTTATCCCCAGAAAACTCATTTAACCATGAAGTGGAAATCCAGCCTCACCCAATTCAGTGTAGCACACCAAAACATCCGGTTTCTGTATAAATCCAGGTAAGTCCACCAACATCACCACCAAGCCCTTTTAGCGCAGAAATATAGATTCTTAAGACTCAGTTAAGAAGGCAGAAAATCAAAAATAAGGTGTAAATGAGAAAGTTCTCAGAAGAAAAGCAGAAGGCTACAAGATATAGAAAACAGAGTCAACGTCAAAAAATAATAAAGCTACCAGTCAGTGCAAAACACCACTTGCCACCATGCAAAACTTCTGTGAAGACAAAGAAATATCAACTGGAGTCCTTTCTGTTGTCGGACGAAAACAGCATTCTTCTCCCAGGGAAGAAGGACAGAGTAGGCTGGAAAGAAAGAAAACAAAGACGAATTCTTACATGCTCTCTAAAAGATCTCCAGAAGGCCTACTTGTAGAAATGTGAGATGTGAGAGAGAACACATCATGTCATACAGGCAGTTTACAAGGTACAGACCTTTTCACATAACAGAGGCAAAGCCAAGTGACTGCAACACATGTGCGTGTTACCAAAATGCAAATTCTCCTGATTGACAGTCTTGATAAAAGAGGCTTGGTCCCCACAAAAAGCCTTTCTGCACTCCTTTCAAGTATAACCTGCAATACAGAAGATGGAAGATGCATGCATCGCCAACACACAGAGTGCTGCTTCGACGAGGTGCAGCTTGGTGACCACAGTCCAACTGACACTGCAACATGGGAGCAGTGGCAGAAGAAGAACGTTCTGGTTGGAGAGGAAACCTACAAAAATTTGATTAAAAAAACTAAAAGGGGGACACTAGGAGAGCTGAAAAAAGGTTTCCAGAAAGGGCTGGAGGAAATTGCGATTCACCAGTTTAACTGGCTTCAACAAGTGCAGCAATTCAGGCATGTCAAAGAGAATCTTAAAAACAATGAGATGGTCTTGCACATTGACTTCTCAAACAATTATGCCTGTAAACTGAATACTGAGATTCAAGCCTTTCATTTTGATAGCAATAGACAACAGGCAACAATATACACTGGAGTTGCCTACTCAGTCAATGGCTCGCAGTGCTATGCCACAATTTCTAAGTCCTTACGACATGATGAACGTGCAGTTTGGGCACACATAAAGCCAGTAATGGAGGATTCCCAGAAAAGAAATGACCATGCAATCGACACATTGCATGTCCTGAGTGATGGTCCAGCAACTCAATATTGCAATCGAGCACTTCTCATGGAAAGGGTGTACCTGATGGTGTTGGAGGAGTGTTGAAGCGTAAGGCAGATATGCATTTCCTTGAAGGCAGTGACCTTCAGACCCCAAGGGATCTGTATGACTATTTACAGAAGAGCTCTGAAAGTAGATTGAAGAAGAGGTCTCTTCCATGGATGAAATGCTCCCTCCTTCAGTGCGTCCAGTGACTAGAATCAGTGGTACACACCAAGTTCTGTCTTTTGCCCCAGGGGAAATATTTTACAGAGCCCTAAGTTGTTTCGGCAAGTACCCAGAGATCCGCACTTGCCACAAGCTGAGCACACTTGAGTTTGACCGTGTCTCTCCTGCTGAGGTGACATGTGCCCAATCAAGCCACCGTAGCTCTCCCACTGGACAGCCCCAAGCCCAGTCAGAAGATAGCACATCACGTGAACCTGACCTTGAGACAAGTTCAGATGAACAGGACAAATACATGGAGGGACAGTTTGTTATTGCTAAATGTGACAACAAACCATATGTGGGACAAATCATGGAGATATGTAGTGAGGAGGAGCTGCAGGTGAATTGCATGCAACACCTTGGAAAGAAAAATGTCTGGCCAAACAAATCAGACTGCATTTTCTATCATCACAATCAAATTGTCTGTGGAATATCAGAACCTAAGCCATGCAGTCGGTTTGCCACGCTCTTGAAATACGATTGTATAATGAAGCGTGAACACACACAGACACAAAAACTTGAGCTGACATAGCATGGAATGTATATTTACTCAACCTGAGTTAAACAACTGAATATCACATTTACTAGAATGACCTCTGTCCTGTATTAAATTCATGTTTTAAATTAATGTTTATGAAAGCAGAAATAACCTCACTGTTCATCGACCTTTTTGATATAACTGATTTACTTACCTGTAATTATACATAATCAATACTCACCAGTAGTTACTATTCAGCAGACTTGACTGTAAACATACTTTATTAATGTATTCCTCGCTAGAAGTATGGTTCTTCACTGGCCCTGTATGGTGTCCGATACCCAGCGCTATACAATGTTTAGTGGCACAATGTTCCACACTTTTGTGTGACTTTTCTTGAACGTTTTTTCTTGTTGTGTGGTGTGGTTCATCCTATGGTGTGACACTATATAATTTGGCGTGACATTCAGAATTGGGGCTATAAAATGGTTTGGTTAGTGCTAAATCATAAAAATCTCAATGGAACACATGGAAAATAGTATCAGCAAGAGTCACAAGCAAGTTGTTAGATTTATAACAGGGTTTGTCAAAATTAATCTAAAATATATTGAAAGATTGAGGACATGTCTTTGTGCAATGATTAAGAAAGATTATAACAAATGTAATGAATTTGCACAAGGAAATGCTGAATCTCAAGACAGTAATGATAAACTATTAAGATGAAGTGAGTTGCTTCAGAAAAGCATACCTCATTTTCACTTTCACTTTCATGTCACATCATATGACAATTTTGGACACTAATACAACAAATTGGTGAATAAATTCAGATTCCAATATAAAATCTAAAAGACCATATATATTTTTGGAAATCTAAGAGTTAATAAAACACAACTTAGTAATTGACATGCCTAATGCTTGAAGTTTGAGAAATTGTACAGATTTTTGTATTGATAGTGAGGCGAAAGCTTGTCTATGGCTCTTTTACCATATCATTAACACTGCAAACATTATTTGCACCATGTTAAAAGATCTGAACACAGCAGATCAGTGGCCTATATTGAGGTAGTCTGGGTCGATAACATCCAGACAAATCAGTGAATCATCTGCTCTAAACTGTAAATAACAGGAACTCATGAGTATGGACTGGTCAGATTGAAGTTGACACTACGTGACAAAGCCAAAGTTATTTGCCAGTACAGCCTTCGAAGTGTCAGAGCACACAAAAGTCACAAAACAGATGTCAGATGTGGTGACTTAAGAGAGATAATAGGGGTTTTGGTATCTGACTTGTATTGAAGTGTACATGTTTTCGTAAAAACTATTTGTCTTCTTTCGAGAATGTAGTACAATTACTGGGAAGAGCTGAGTCACTTAGATGGCCCAGAAACGCTGGTCCTCCCTAATTCTCTATAAGGGGAAAGGGAAGTCTAGATTTCTCTGTGCAGCTCTTTGTTTTTTGTCTGAGCAGACCAGCAGCACGCAGAAAGTTTCAGTTGCACAAGCGTTTTGCCTTCAGACGCTATGGACCCTGAAGAGTTTGCTCGCGGGACAGCAGTGGCATGCGTGATCATGGGCTTGTCTTTTCTTGTTGGAGCTCCAGGAAATCTGCTGGTCATCTGGACTATCCTGAGACATGTCAAGAAGCGCTCCCACACAGTGGTGCTCATCCTTCACCTGGCTGCTGCAGACCTTATGGTGCTCATCACCCTGCCCTTGTGGATATATTCCCTGTCTTACTCCTGGGTCTTTGGACAGGCATCCTGTAAGGCCATGGTGTATGTAATTAATGCCTGCATGTACAGCAGTGTTTTCCTTATAACTCTTATGAGTGTGGAACGTTTTGTTTCTGTGCGTCACCCCTTTGTCTCTGCCGGCTGGAGAAGGAAAAGGGCACTAAATAAGGTATTGTTCATCTTATGGGCTGCTGCGTTCTTATTGAGTATACCAGTCATCTCCACCCAGGTTTTGGATGGTGATCCAGGCGAAAAGCAGTGTCTGTACAGGGAGTACACCTCTGCAGGCCAGGAGGTAGTATTTTTGCTGCTGGAGACGATGATGGGCTACTCGTTACCCATCTGCATCCTTATAGTCTGCTACAGCTGTCTTTACAGTCGTATCGCCCAGATGACCTTCAGGTCCAAGCACAAGTCCACAGGCCTGATTGCTGGTGTGGTGGTTGCGTTTTGTCTTTGCTGGACTCCACACCATTTGGCTAACATTCTTTCCCTCATATCTCTGTCCATTAAGAAGTCTCATCCTGAATCTGCAAAAAGTTTAGAACGTGTGATACTTGCCACAACCCTTATAGCAGGAGCCATGGTCTTCATCAACAGCACAGTCAACCCCATGCTCTATGTGTTTGCAGCACGCTCATTTAGGAGCTCACTAAGGGACACAGGTATCCAAATGTTGTTCCAACACATCTCTAGTACTTCCCCCGGTGAAAGAAATGAAGAAATGTCTTTTGTATCCAAGAGACCCAGCATTCCAACAAACAACTCCCAGTCTGTTTCAGAGCCAAAAGAACAGATAGATGTACTTGTAAGCATTTGTGAAAATAGTCAATCGTAAATTTGAAAATATGAATACTTATAAACAATTGTTATTTGTGTGCATTTGTGTTTGTGTGTTTTCTGGGCTATACCAAATGAGCCTGCTTGGAATTAAAATATCGGCACTTTTTAATTGTATTACGTTATGTACATTGATATAGTTTTAATGGTCTGTTGATTGTGCCATTGATTCGTTTTCTTTGTATTATGATTAGAGGGCTACCACTACGAAAAATGTATGTCACTTTAATTGAACGAAAATCATCATGTTACATGTCTGTTTAAATATATATATATATATATATATATATATGTGTGTGTGTGTGTGTGTGTGTATGTAAAGCTCATCCAGCCTGGCTTAATCCAGTTATTTCTACTCTACTAACAAAATCCAAACTTTTGTAATTGCATAGTGCAAATATTCTCTGTGCATTTTTGTGACCTCAACAAAGTTTAAAGATCAAAATCAGATTAATTGGTAAGAACGTTAAGGAATACAATGCATTTGTAGTGTCATTATAGACCACCATAAAACAAACAATAGGAAAAATACAAAAAATACCAAAGAATATTGGCAAAACCAGTGATTAACATTACTTTTGTTAATTGCACATATGTTATTGTTATTAAAACAAAATACGTTTGTGTTTAAACTACCATACAAATGATGCGTTGCTCGCCATTTCCTTTTATCTGGAAATTGCGAAATGTAATCTGCGTTAGTTCCCTCTATCCAGAATAAAAAAGCAGAATAGTGTAATAATCTTTGCCTGCCTCAGTCATTTAGAAATGTAACGTACAAGTTCCTCTATATCTCAGTCAAGCTGTTGTTTGTATTAGATTGAAGAGTAAAATTAAGGTACAGAAATTTATTTAGATTTGGAATCTCTCGAACCACTGCCTGTTCCTCTGAAACGGAAACGAAGTAGGCCAAAGGCATAGTTAATTACGGCATCACAATTTTCCTTGTAGCTTCCGTTAGGTGGCAGTGCTAATATTTTCTAGTGACTGAAACACTACGTCGTCTAGCTGTCTTTTGGTCATGATATTTCCAGTATTATATTATATCAATTATCTCACAAAACGTAATGCTTTTTACAGTCTTACTACACTACCTTTCTACATAGATTTTATACATAGCTTCACCCTGCTCTTGAAACCTTTTCTCCATTTAGAGTGCATGCCACCCCCCAACCATAGCATAACCCATTAGGTAGGGATAACTCTGGCCTAGTCCAATCTACCGTTAATTGTTGTCTATATGCTCCCTTGACCTTTGTTAGGTTCAAAACTATTTCGTAGATGTAAGAATGATGATTATTTTGGGTTTGTTGCCTGCTCGCGTGTGTGTGTGCGTGCGTATCATCACTAATCATGGGTAGAGGTAAAACCCAATTTAAAGGTTGAGGTATGTTTCTTGTTTTATGATTCAATAAACATTGGCAAAGAATCTATTGCTAACTTCCTCTTTCATCATCCCTGGCCAATCAGCTTAGGTTTATAGAATACAACAGTTATGTCCCGCCCTCACCTTTTCTATACAGCCAATAAACAACTCCCCTGGGACTTCACTCAAGTAAGAGGCCGAGCCATACAGGTAACTCTGAAAAAATTGCGAGAAGAGAGAAAATCCTCCAGGGCTTGTTATGGAGTTCGTGTGAAAGAAAGATATTTTTTCAACCTTCCTTACCAGTTAAACCAGTATCTCCGGATAGAACACACTCAAGTACTGGAGCAGGTAGAGTGTTTGCCCGCAAACTCTCTCGTGACCTTTCCTGATAATTTTCTTTAGCGCTCTTCGTTTACTTCAATTTAATTTCTTTTGTCTGCTCTTCTCTATCACTTGGAAAAAGGTGAACCCTCGTGTTATTTCATTTGATCTATCTTTGCTTGAATTGTAGTTTTTACCCTTGTGGTCCCTGATGGCTTCGCACAGTGATACTCTGGTGGTGTTCTTTGGGGCAACAGCTGGTGCAAATGGGGGTAAACTGGGTTCGGATGAGAGGGAAATAATTCTCTTGGTGTGGCAAATTGTGGACCTACATGAGAAAAAGGTACGGACCTTTCTGACCCGTTGTAAGGTTTCCTATGTAGTGTTTCGTGGCACAGCGTCAAGTCTTCCTTTTTATCTAGTCCTGTGTTCAGGGTTTGACAGCTGGCATTTAAATCAAGAAGGTATGCTATCTGTAATTGTCACACGTTATTCCCTCACCAACAGTGCACTAAATAACGGGATCTGATTGGGACATTCGGGTTGTGCTATAATATTCTACCTAGTATGACTTTTTGGTACCAGGTGTGCAATCTGAATGCCGGTGTTTGACATAATACCTTTTTGCTAATTGCCAACTTTTCAACCTGAAAAACATATTGACAATGAACTGCTTTTGCAACCTATTGTCAATTGTTTTAGTTGATACTAAAATTGATGAGTTTGGATAAGTGGTGTTCAGGCTGCCTTCTGTACCCTGACACTCATTCCATTTTCAGGTTGGGAAGCTTCAGAGAAGGCTTGTCAATCCTGATAATTTGGAGTTGACAGACCAGTGTAAAGAAGATACAGGGTTGGATTTGGATGAAATTTGCAAGGCAGAGCCTTTGGACAAAGTTCTGCAACAGGTGAGACTAATTTGAGTGATTAACTTTGGAATGTAAGCGACTGTTCTAGCGCCATGCAAGCTATGTAATGGACATGCTAGTTTGTAGCTGTGTGTTGCATTACTAGCTTTAGATCACACATTTTTAATCTTCATTCAAATGTTGGGTTAATGCAGAAATATAGAAACCAGTATATGGCCCAAAATGTTCACTACATGTATGATTGATGACTGGAACAATTGCTTGTATCTACATTCAGTGTCCACATTCTCACTATGAATGTAAATACTGACAAAATCAATTATGAATTAAATGTTCCCAGATAACATGGACAGTTTATTTTATATAAGGATTTTAAAATGATCTATTTAGAGATTGTAAAAACAATACAATAATAGGATAATGATATTGCACTCCAAAAAGCTATTTTAATTTACCCTGTTGCTAAAATATACAATAATGCTTGGCGGTCACTCTCCAAGTTAAAGCAATGGGTGTCAAATTTCTCTGCCGTAGACTGAAAATATACTCAACTGTCTTAGGAAATGTGGCCTACAATTCAACCTCCTGACAGTTTAGAGGGGTTAAGGCTTGTGGCTGGGCAGTGCCGGGGGCTGGCACTAAGGAAAGGGGAGACTTACAGGTCGAGTCTTGTCTCGGACTCATGCACGCTGCTGACATCTGGAAGACCAAATGTTTACCAGGGTACAGACCAGCTAGTAAGATCTAGACTGTGGATGATGGCTACAACCTGTTTGCTTTTTAAGCTCTCATTGAAAAGATGGCCTTTTATTAATTATCAGGATGTGACTTTACCTCTGCTACCTTGAGCAGGTATGTGTTGACATAAAGGTCTATGTTGCCAAACATGTTCCTCAAGCATTCTGACAAGTGTTCGTTTGCACTCTGAAAACCCTGCCCTGCCTTCCAGTATTTCATAATTGAGCACCTCTTAAAATGATCCTTACCCATTGTTTGAGGTTTGAATCAGGGCTGTTTTTCTGGTCCTGTGGTCAAGTCAAGTACAAACAGGTTGGCTGAGGGTACAGATTTAAAGTTTCAGTTGATGCATTCTGGTTCTGACTAGTTTTCTACAGATTTTTTTTTAGAGTTCTTCCTAATGCAATGTATGTTGAATAGCAATGGTCAATTTATTTCCCAATTTTTCAAAATCTCCACATTCCAATGTGGTTTCATTTGTGTGTTGTTCTTTTAAATATTAACTCGCACAATCAATTCCTCTTTGCTCTCCTCCGTCTACTTTCCTACTCTTTTCTTTAGCATTTGTCAAGTTTAGTTTGGCTTTTGCAACCAAATATTTGTAATCCCGAAAAGGATATTGATAGTAAAATAAGATGGAATTTGAGTTAATTTGTAACACAACCACAAAGCGATTTGGGCTATTTGTATTCAGACAATAAACGCTGTCGGTGAATGTTATATGTGACCCAAGCACCCAGGCAAGGACAACCATTTGCTTTCTTCACTGAAAGATTTATTAAGGAGGGAAGGTTAGAGAGGTTACAGGGGTGACTTTGATCAACTCTGTTTGATATAACCAACCTTCTCGCTAGTTGCAAGCAGATTCTGAAATTTAAATGATCAGTAAAGTGAACGCTAGGTCTGTGGTATGAAATCTAGTGGCAGTTTACTTTCTGTAAGTTAGCGTGTACAAGCCTCTGTTTTGTCCGTTGAGGAAAAGGGATTGAGTGTGTACACACATGGTTTTATTACTTTTGGCACCTCTATCTTGTGTTGTGCACCTGCCCTACTAGTATAGCACAGTTCCTGGCAATGGGGTAATGCTGCCCCACCTGTGAGACAGGAACGTTGTTGCTGAACACGCATTGCTTTAGGCTGGCAGACCGCATGCTCTAGCATGTCGAGCTCTGCACTGATCTGAGGCAACCTCCGACTAAAAAGTCATCTAAGTTGTTATATTGACTGATCTGTGTTCATTCATTGCCTGTCATCAGATCTTCAAGTTAAGATACAGTCTTTAAGCAGTTATAAGTTGTCTCAATGTCACAGTTCATGTCAGAGTGTAATGTATTTGGCAAGGCTCTGTAACGGCACTTACGTCAACGCCATCCTCCCCATCCTGTAAGCAATCCTGCAGTAGCGCAGAGCAAACATCAATAGTGACAGGTTCAAAGGCCAACTCCTCGTGTTCACCTTAAGCAGACTTCTACAGCAACTCCAAGCCATTGCTCTGTCAGTCATAAAATTAAACCAGTTGAGTCAAAATAGTAGAAATATATGAATGAATTGCCTAATAGTTCAATTGAAACTATTACACCTGTGTAATATAACGTTTTGGAAGCTGAAATGTCAGGCAGGTAAATGTTTTTGTTTTGCTTTATGGTCACTACTTACATTTGATTATTGTGGGCTATTCTCTGTACACACCTCTTTCTTTATCGCTATCTTAGGCCCCCCTATCCTGTTTGACATGTTTATACCAATAGCGTGATCCAGCACTTAGTTGAAAGAGAACAGGGTGTGCCACTTGCTAGCTCTCCCAAACAATTTGAGTTTTTCTGTCTGATAATCTAGTGTGGCAAGGTGGGGCCTCAAAGCTGGTGACGGCCATAAGCAAACAAGACTTAGCACTGCGATTAGGACTGTTAAGCTGAAATGGTAACGGTGGAACAGGTTTAGTACTATTAAAAACCTAAACAATCTGTTCATTTCAATCCTCAAACATAGTTTTTAAAATTTGAAGTGACATCTGGATGTGAAGTGCAAATGTTCTTACAGTTGTAGTCACATTTGGTGTGTACAAGTTTTGTACAAAAATATTTCCTTATAATTGCAGCTTTGTCAGTGGCACTAATTGGCTTTTTTAACTTCTGTTGATTCTTTACTAAAGGAGCCAATTCACATCACTATCAGTACATTGTTGGCCAATTGACCATGTTGCAGATGATATCCCAGCAGTAGGATTCAGACAAAGGCATTCGGACATGATTCAGACCCCTTCACTTTTTCAACTTCTTAGATAACAGCCTTATTCTAAAATGGATAATATACATTGTTCTTACCAATCTTCACAGAATACAAAGTGAAAACAGGTTTGTAAAAAATGTGAGCAAATTTTATAAAAACAACTGATATCAAATTTACATTAGACCCTTTTGATATGATACACAGATCTGGGGAAGTGTACAAAATAAATTCTGCAGCATTGAAGGTCCTGGAGAACACAATGGCTTCCATTAATCTTGAATGGAAGACGTTTGGAACCGGCAGGACTCTTCCTAGTGCTAGCCGCCCAGCCAAAACTAAGCAATCTAGGAGAAGGGCCTTGGTTAGGCAGGTGACCAAGACCCCGATTGTCACTGACAGAGCTCCAGAGTTCCTTTGTGGAGATGGGTGAACCTTCCAGACAACCATCTCTGCAGCACTCATCCATAAAAGGCCTGATTGGTGCAGTCGCCAGACGGAAGCCACTTCTCAGTAGGCAAGACGGAAGCCACTTCTCAGTAGGCAACACAGATGACAGGCCGCTTGGAGTTCTGGACCACTTATGCCCTCAGACTGGGACAACGGTTCACCTTCCAGCTGACTTGTCCATCTAGGACAGAGCTTGAGGTTCTTCAGATAGGAATAGTAGAAATTACCCAAATACAGGTGTGCCAAGATTATAGCATCACACCCAAGAAGACCTAAGGCTGTAATCGCTGCAAAAGGTATCTCAACAAAGTGCTGAGTAAAGGGTCTGAATACTTATGTAAATTATATTTATTTTTTTTGTAAAATAAAGAAATAAATAAATAAGTAAATAAAATAAAAAATTATTTACATATATATATATATATATATATATATATAACAGCTCAAGCCCCCCTATTAAATATGCAAGCCAATAGGAAGTCTAAGACAGCCTGGTGGGGTTGGTCTTTCTATTCAGCTGTTTGTGCGTATTAATGGACCTGCATTTTTCATAGATCTGATTGGGTGCAAGCAACAACATGCAGCCCTACACAATCTCTCTCTCTCTCTCTCTCTGTGGGGAGTGTGTCGTATGGCCACCGGGCAAATGTAATTACCCCCACCAATCAATCACTTCCAGGGATGAAGTATTCTTGACAGATAGCACTTTCATTTTGAAGATGCTAGGAGGTGGTATTATGATATTGAAGGGTATTTTATGTTAATGAAAGGGTTGTTAAATAATCAGTGGACTTTTGTTTTATTTTTAATCCGTAATCAATAGAAATATTTGATTACTGACCTTGATTATTTAATGTACCGTCTTTGGGCCAAGGAGAGTGTGATTGTGCCTGATTCTACATGGCCTTTGAAATGTGCTACCGGAGCTGGATTGAGTGCTTGTGATAAGGTGATGGTTCCTGTTGACAGTTAAAAGACACCGCTAGGTTTACAAAACTTCATTAATGAGGCTCATTAAAGGTTTTGGTTATGACAAAAACACACAGGAGTGAGTATGTGTGTTCTCTCGGGACAGTGAGTTGCTGATTGGATAAGTGTCCACAGAGTTAGAGTCAGAGTTGTGTTTATAGAAAACAATCTGGTCATGTTTGCTCGACTAACAGCTATGACCGGGCATGGGGGGGAAAACATCAGTCTATGTAAAATCCTTTGTCTACTTATTCACAGGCTAAATGTCAAACAACTTGCCACCAGTTAATTCCCTTTGTACAGTGTCCTTGAGTTACTACTGTAGAAAGGTGCTCATAAATACCATTTATTATTGTAAGACAAACCAGTCAACATTTTAACAATCACAATTTTCGAGTTACAATCTACAGTATTTTACTGTAGTACTTTGCTCGTGTAGCTCCTCATAGTTGACCTAAATTATGTTTTAAGACTCTATTGAGTACAGACACTTTGTATGCTAAAATGTGTCTTCATCTGCAGTTCCAACAGTCTGTGTCAGCTGAAGTGAAGGCTCTGGGCAGAAGCTCCTACACACTGTGTGTCGACGGGCCACTCATCATACGACAGGCTCTCCACCCGGAGGCCTCCACAAAGGTAGCCACTCGCTCAATCCTCTTGAGTCATGAATCACGGGTAAAGATGGTAGTATTTGGGCTGCTTCACTAACTGTCTAGTGCTGAGCCGTTACATGTTGTAATCTGCTCTGGAATGCTTGCAATCCCCACTGAGTAAAGTGTAAAGTAGACTTGAATTCCTTCTCCAGCTTTTGTCTTCTAGGTCCATAATCTCATCCCTCTGTCCTGTTTTCTATATGCTTAACATCTTGTTTCCCAGTTCATTGTGCTAATGTGGCTTTTCTGTTTTTTTTTTCTCTCTCTAGAACCTTGTCCTCCCTGAATGTTTCTACTCCTTTGTGGACCTGAGGAAAGAGTTTCACAAATGCTGCCCAAACGCTGGACCAGTGCAGGACCTCACACTGCCCTCCATGCTAGAATGTATCCAAGAGTGCAAAGATTATACCACGATGAATTACCCCTTCATTAGATTTGACTGGATATTGTCCTAAATTTCAAATTGTCACACTGAGTGTTTGATTTGATCACTGCTTCCTTAACTGCGCGTGCAGATGTGTGTATCCCTCCCTATCCCGAGCAGATGATTGGCATGCTAGAAGTGAGGAGCATGGTGATGCTCACCCTGCACATCCTGGCTGAGCCCTACAGTGAGTATGGCCCTGTGCTCACACCCCATGATACTTGAGGTGCATTTGACTGGACACACCAGGAAGGGGCTTGGGGACAGAGCATCAACAAAATGTTTTGAGCTACTCCACCCATCTAAACACCAACCCAATACATTACTAATGGGAATGTTGAGGTTACCAAAGAGGGGCAACCTGTTGAGCTTGAAACTTGGAAAAGACATCTTGCATTTTGACGTTAACGGTTTTAGGGGGAACTTCCATTGTCTTGTTTATTATAGTGTCTTATTTCCTATGTTTTTCAGACCACACGTTTTCCTGTTTTGAAACGGTGAAGCACAAGTTTGAATCGGGAGCATGGTACGTATTACCTCCACTAGTCTTGAAACTAACTTGGACTAGCATCCTGTTCGGTGCCACACCTACAGCATTAGCCAAGGCTGTTGTTTAGTTTTCAGCTCATGCCTGACTGAGCATGGGAGGGATATGCAAACCTCAAGCTCCCAGCATCTGATTACGGCAACAAGGAAACCACAAGCATGTAATTAAAGCTGTCCAACTTTGCCATCAAGTGCTTACCCGACTATCTAATAGCACTGTAAGAGATCCCTCTCTCAGGCGTCCAATAGCCCATTGCCCCGACAACCCCTGGCATTTACTGTGTGAGTGGTACTGTGTTGAGCACTTAAGTAGCCTCTGTGCCTATGCTGACCATGGCTCTCCTCCTTTTCTTTCTCTCGCTTCACTCTGCTCCTTTTTCCCTGACGTCCCATGCAGCAGTAAGACAGAGCCTGTGGACAATGAGACGGTCATCAGAGCCCGGGGGCTCCCATGGCAGTCCTCTGATCAAGACATTGCCCGCTTTTTCAAAGGCCTTAACATTGCCAAGTAAGTCCAACTAAACACTCATTAAAATCTTGTTGGAGTGGAGTTGTAACATTTAGCGCTGGCAGGAGTCGTGGGCTTATCGTGTGTGTGTGTGTGTGTGTGTGTGTGTGTGTGTGT
>JAVQIZ010009223.1:0-15798 GCA_036023535.2 Galaxias brevipinnis
CAAATAATAACCCACATTTCACAAAAATAACAATCATACAGTATATATATATATATATATATATGTGTGTGTGTGTGTGTGTGTGTGTGTGTGTGTGTGTGTGTGTGTGTGTGTGTATATACAGTAAGTTGTAAATATATACAGTAGGCTGTAAATATTGACTGTTTGCTTGTGTGACCATTAGCTAAATGTACCAGCGTGCATCACAGCAATGACTTGGAACCTACAGTATACAGTTTGCTGTAAATATATCCTATCTGCCACTGTGACCATTGGCCAAATGGTCTCAAGTTCATCACAGCAATTACGTGGAACCCAGGAGGGACACATGTATGGATTATTTCAGCTGTGTTTTTTGATGGCAGGCTTCCTCACATTTTCCACAAAAGCATTAGACTTAAGGACAAATTATTTCAGATATTACTTCTTAGCTAACACACGAAAGCTCATAATTTCACCAACCACACAACAAATATGCTTGATGGAAAGGCCATGTTTTAAATAATTGTTTGCAAGCTACTGTAGCAGAAATTATTCTCCTTTTTCTTAATAATGTACATAATTTAATTACTCAACGACTTTGACTTTTGTTGATCTGGTTCTATCAATTACATTATGACCATTTAGATTTTTATCTTTCAAAAAAAAACTTTTTTATTGTTAGATTATATACTGGTATATGCTTTTGTTTATTCCATAAATTTCGTTATTTTACTAAACTGAATGTGAAGCATAAATCTGTATGATAATTTCATTTGTTTACTTGTTTGTTTATTCGAGTAAAGGAACTAATGGAGGTGTTTAATTGATTGCTCGGGGTAGGATACAAGAGCAGACAGATTGTAATGTAACGTTATAGTCACATAACTCTCCTCATAAGGTATATAGGAACAACCTCTTATACAAAAATGTGTGTACATTTTTGTTCACCAAGATACTAAGGTACTTAGTTTTCTGCTAAATGTAAAGGCAAAGCGATGTTGCTTGACACACAAACCCTAAAGCATTGTTGTTTTCTCTAGAGGCTTTAAATGTGTGGAGTAAACAAATGTGTTAACATTTTGGATGATTTTCCAAAGCGGCAATAGGCCTTGAGACACGTTTCTGGCAGAAATGGAACAGGTTCATTCTGGTTTAGGTATATTAGGTACATCCCAGTGACTGTTGATCTATTGCCAAGATATTTTTAAAAAATATATTACATTTAGTTATTGTAGGGGAGTAATACGTTATCTATTATTTGTCTCACGACAAACATTTCAATGTTTCATTACTGATTTTGATTTTCTATAACCATATATGCTGAGCTATGTTTAATAATGTTGCATAACAAAGAAATCATCAGTCTTACCTTCTGACATATATTTGTGATATCTGCTTGCTCACCCACTTCAAAACCAAGAGACAATTGGGCATCAGCAAATTTTTTTGCCAGGTCCATTTCAACCTCCTTGATGGATGCTCTGGTCACATAATCTCTGTAGAATCAGATGTCAGACTCTGTGTTCGATTTTTTTATTCATGTTCTCATTGGTAGGATAGTTTTCTGGTCCAAGGTGTCCACATAATAATTTACTTAATCATCCTTTTCTTTCTGGAATGTTCAATGTTCTCAGGGCTTTTGTCTTGCCAGTACTTAAATGGTGCTCTGAGTTAAAAAAATTTAAATAAAAATAAAAATCCCAAAGTCTTTCATTGGTATTCCATATGTATTCAAAAAAAAAGCCTGGTATAGCGTTCAGGCAGAACCTACGCACAAGGATGTCCCAGTTTTCCCTAAATTCTATGACCCAAGAGCCCACAACTGTCTCCTTCTAACAGCCTGCATCTGTTTCAAATGCCATGACTCATAATTTACACTCCACCTCTCCTAGCTGTCTGTCTGCACCCAGTCACTCCATTTGCCTTCTTTACTGTCCATTATTTGATATCACACCCTCCCCTTTTATCACAGGTTGTATTGTCAATGTATTAAGGAATTTATACCTTTCATAACATGACCACAGGCTTCAAACCAGTTAATGTTGTCATGGATACATTTGCCATCAGATGTTTGAGCGATATATTTACAACACAATTCCAATTGTATCTCAGTGTCAGTTCAGTCCAGTGTTATGATCGAAACAACAGGTAAATCAATATTTTCACGGGAAAGAAAACAGAGGCTAACCAACGAAGGTCAATCACCGTTGTGGACGTTGGGCCAGCTACCATGTATGTCACAAATTCACTTTGGAAGTAATAATTGACTTTGACCTTACTGATTGTTTGAATAAACAATTCACAAACAGATTTTGGAGGAGTTTGGATTGGAGGCCGTTATGTGTGGTACAGAAAGCTAATGCCCCCAGTCCTTTTAAAAAGCATGTGGTTGATGAGGTCACTGTGCCATAGCCAAGGCCTAATTTACTACTCTGTCAGGCTAGCTATGCTGAAGCAACCAGTTCAGAACACAATCCTAGACAGCATGTAAATCAATGGATATTTTTGAATCAACGGTGATTAAAGCACCCATTAAGGGGAATATGATAAACCAGTTGCAAATAAGTTTGCGTCTTTTTGGATTCCACTTTAATATACACATTTATTTATAGAAAATATTTTTTTAAAGTAATGTTTGCATATACACTAGGTTAAGTTTATTGACTTATATATGAAAAATTAAAAAAACAACTTATCTCAGCTTATACCCAGGTACTTTGAAATGTCTGAGATGAGTAAAGGTAAGAGCTATGGTCAGAATGCATTGACCGCTTCACTTTTCCCATCCCTCCCCGATAGTTGCTGATGCTTGAAACCCCAGAAAGCATATCGATCTGATCAGTGTAAATCCTGTGTTAGTGACAGCCATGTGGTCTTAATACAGGATTTTGATTTTAAGTCCATGTTCTTGATATGTTGCAAAGACATGTGTCAAAATATGTCCTATGTGATTTGAAAATAATGATGCATTCTTGCCCTAGCAACAGACTAGTCAACTGTGTACAAAAAAACATCAACAACTAAGAGTTGTAAATGGAGGTTCCAGATTCTCGACCTTGTTTGACCACGGTGTGAAAAGAGGGCTACCATTAACACAAGGGTCTGCGGCTCGCTTTGATGTCCCTGCAAACGTGACTGACCTATTATTGAATCCACTCATTTTCAACTGCAAATGTGAATGGAAACTATCATGAAGCTTGCACATGTAGTGCTATAAAACCTTGCAGTATCTTGCATTGATTAGTAGCAGTAAAAACAACGATTCAAAAATGTGCAATTGCAGAAAAAAAGATGTGATTTAAACTACAAACGTAAGTTATTAGTGAATTTTGCTATTTCGTGTAGGTGACAGCATCAAACTCATTATAGTACCATGTAATATAGTATCCATATAATCTTTTGGGGGTGTTCTTACCGTTAAACATACTGTGCAAAAAGATCAACTTTTCCTAAAATAATCCATTCAGACATTTGGAATGTGTTTTTGTGGTGGTATTTCACCTGTAGGTACTATTACAATGTATATAGTCTAGACACAATATTTCCAAGGGAAGTGTGTTTTTTTTTCTAACAAATTGCTGATATTGAAATGTATAGAAATAAATAAAAGTTGTTTGGCCATTTGCACTTTTGGTTCACCTGTTGCCTGGGAGGAATATGGAATTCCCAAATCATTCGGTTACATATCTGTTTATAGCAAGTCTTGTGATTTGGAATCGTAATTGGGTCAAGATCCTTTACAGAAAATCCCTCAACCCTTGCTAAAGTCACGATCAAAAGTGCAGCCAGTGGGTAAGTGTGGGAGGATTGGCCTCCCTGGTATTTTCTCTGCATCATGTGATCTTGCCATGGGGAGAGGGGTGGGGAGAACCTGGGAGAACTGAGATATACTGAGTCTATTTCCAGCCCATGGGATGATCTGTTTCATTTTTTTTTCATTACACTTGCAACAAGAGAAGGCAATATCTAAGAGCGTCACTCCAAATCTGTCTGCTTTAGCAGGGATTTTCCTGTGCAAATGCTATCTCCCTCTCTTTATTAACCACACCTCACTTGTTCACTTGCACTTTATTGTTTCATCCATTGATATTGAATCCCTTTTGCCTTACCCCCCCTCTGCCCCCTTTTAACCGCAGTGATAAAACCATGTCTGTCCCTACAGTATAACTCACAGCACACTCATAAAGAGAACACCTGTCGCCTACGGATGCTAGATACTTTAGTCAGCACACGCAAACACGCGCACTCCTCAGTTGATTTGACCCCTCTAATATATTTTTACTAGTGACACGGTGTCCCTTTAATCCCACTCAATCCCCTGCTAATATGAGACAAATTAAAGTGCAAAAGCAAGAGATGGTAGGCCCATGACTTGGCTGCTTGTCTGCCAGGGATCAACACGGTGTCACATTGATGGACGAGACATTTCGTCTCCCCCTTACCCCTGAGGAGAGAGCTCTGTTTACCACTTTAACAGGACCATCTTGGCATCCCTTCAACTCTAGCTCCATCCAGATTCCCCGACAAGCACTTTCTTAAATATCTTAAATTATACCTGAGCAAATATGGCTTTCAACTAATGACTCAGGCATTTTCTATTGTTATTATTATAATTGAAATGAGCTTGCCACAAAACAAACCTTTACATTTGACATATATGGGTGTGAGGGCCCCATCCATAGTCGCAGACACCCCAACGGTTCTAAAGTTGGTAACCCCATTCCCAGTCACATATTAGTTATGTCATTCATAGCTAATCACATTACCCATAAAGAGACAGTTAAATGACTACACATAGTTATTTTGTTCATATTTTCATGGGTGTATTTATTTTCTCATACAAATATGTGGTTAAAACAAATGTCCCCACAGTCGTGCGTCTCACATATTTAAAAGGAGCAGTGTGTGGGGAAACACACGTCAGGCAGCGCCATGGGAGCCCATATGTTGAGACGCCCATTGTCAGCACGCTCAGTAGGCGTTCACACTTCATGTTATCAGTAGTGGTGTATACTTAGATTGTTGACATGTCAAAATGTAACGAAGACAGTGCAAAATCTTCACTTCCTCAATGAACTTTAACCACAACTTCCTTCATGATCCATTCCAAACCATATTATTTACAAGTATGTTTAATGGGCCATGTTTTCTAGGGTTACTCTAAAGTTGAATTGTAGTACTCAGAATCTAGTCGTACTGGAAAACTACCGATGGCTAAATGTTCATGAGAGCAGAACTAGGAGGACTTATGGGGCTTCTCGGATCTTGAAGGTAGGGATCAATTTAAAATCCAACACACCTATACAATTTTAATACAATACCTGGGCGATTTCTTTTTGGCTTAAGTCGATTGTATTGATTCTTTAGCAAAAGTAGTCATTATATTTTAAAGGCATTAATTATTTTTATTGGCAGCACGGTGGCTCAGTGGTTAGCACTGTTGCCTTACAGCAAGAAGGTCCTGGGTTCAAACCCATCTTGACCCAATGGCCTTTCTGTGTGGAGTTTGCATGGTCTCCCCGTGTTTGTGTGGGTTTCCTCCGGGTACTCTGGTTTCCTCCCACCATCAAAAAACATGCTCCATTCTCCTACCAGTGCCCTGACCAGTCACTGCCAATTCACCTGGAGTCGGTCTATGTGTCTATGTTTGTGTACAAGTCTGTCGTCATATGTTGGGTAAGGAAGTCCGGTGCAAATTGGCTGCCGTGGTATCACTCAGACTGAGTGATGTGTTTGATAGCTGTCGGTCCATTCGTTGTGTGGTCAGTGTAATTAACTGGCGACCAATTTGTGTAAAGCGCTTTGAGTCTTGAGAAAAGCGCTAAAAACTAAATAAAATTAATTACTATTATTATTTTATCCTGTAGGTTCTCCGTAACATCTATTTATGAGATAACAAACTGAACTGCACAGATGGCAGATGTGACAAATATGATGCAGTTGCATGGGAAATCTAAGTTCAGGAACGTTTACACAGCTTCAAGGCAGGCTGTGTTGCCAATCCCCTGTGATGCTTGTGGCAAGGGGTCATTTTATAATTAAATAGCCAAAAAAAACAACCCATTAGAGTGGACATCACCCTGTCAAGCTAACTTTGCACTGGTTATTAATTTAAAATCACGTGGCATAATCAATATAATGGCTGTAGAGCTGAAATAATCTATTGAACTAAAGTGAATTGATATCTGTACTACTGCTTTGCATGCAGTAGAAACATGGATAAAATATTCACAATATTAATTTGAAGAGAAATCACACAATTTTTTTGTTCAAGCAATAGTCGCCAATACACTTTCTAATGAATCATACTTCATAACATAGGGATGTCACACAGTTTAATAAAGCTTATTTTTTCACTTAATTATTGAGTGCCGGGAGCAGATACAGAGGGTGCTGGCACTGAGAGGTCAAAGTTCATTAGTTAATTATTGAGCCTTCTGGAGATATAATATATATACAATGGACAAAACATCCAGGAAGGATGGTGCTTAGTTCAAATCCTCAATGATTTATGTGTTATTTAAGTTTCTCAACCCATGTCAACCCTTTTAAACAGCCATGCACTGCACATAATCAACATGATATAGTATTTGCTCCAAATTCAAAAACTTAACCGGAAGACAAATTAAGATGATCGCAGCAAGATGTGTCAAATATATGACTTTAAATTAAAAAATGAAATATATTTAATGGTGAAACACTGACTTGAAGAACAGTCCTAACTGAAGTCGTCAACCCAAAAAGGAAATTCTCCTCTTCAATTTTACATCGATCAGCATTTTCGGCATATTGTCAACAAGCAGCCCCCTTCGCAATCTACCATGAAGATGGATGGATGTGTACAGTGTACGGTTTTTGACCCTGTCAGAACCTGATTCCTCTATGACCATAAACAGAGGCGCCTCACGACATCTGAGACATCAGCAACTCCTTACAGAGCCACTTTACTTTGGTTTTAGCTCCTGTTTTTCTCAGGCCCTTAACAGTCATTGATTTAGGTGTCAAATGGTGCTTATTCTTACCCCTCCTTGTCCTGATGATGAATACCCAGGATTCTTTGCACACCATGTGTGAGCAAACATTCCTTTGTGGGAAAATCTTAATCAGACAATGTTCTCAAGTCCTACTTTAAACGGAAGTGTAAACACATTCACATTTCTTGTAAAAAGTGCAGTGCCCTTCATATTTTAAGAGTTTTATCTTCTCAGTATATCACATGATCTAGCATGAATTCTTCAGATCAATTTAACTTAATTATAGTTATCCATTTTCATTGACCTTTTTACTTCAAAGTTTGAGTGTTGGAAGTAAAATTATACTTGCTGTAAATCAGGGGTTGATGTGATCCCCAAATGAATGTTCACAAATGTACGCAACCCTAACACCCAACACACCCAGGCACATATGGCTCTGTTGAAAATGCCATAATTAACTGTAAATCACAAATATACACAATTAGATTACTCATAGATTTAGTGAAACAACTGCGCTTGCTTGGCACAACATTTATTTAAAAGAGAAAAAAACTTTGTTTTCACTTTGTTTTAATAAAATATCAAGAGAACCCCATCCTCAAACCTCAAACCCGATGACCCCAAAGGCATTTCATGATGTCAAGCCTCAGTATAACATTCATTATGAACTTGCTTACTTGCTCCGACATATAATATGCCAGACATATTACCAAAAAAACGGAGTACCACAGGACTACCACACACGTTAATTATTCATTTAAAAATAATAAATAACTATGACCATTGTTAAACAATGAGCCCAGGTCTGATTAAATAGTATAATATTTCCTATTCAATTGGACTTTCTGTAACGTTACGTTACATTACATGACATTGTTGCAATAAGCTTCTGCTCATGTTCACAGGTTTAGAGTTATGAGGGTGAGGGAGGTTTTCCCTTGTGAGTGTGTGTGCCCTGTGTCTGAGAACACAACTTCCAAAATAGTCCCAGTAACTGATCATCACAGCTTAGTATAGGTGAAACCCATGTGGATCAGGTTTCAGTACAGCGTTGGATTAGTACAACATAAAGAGAAACGTTTGACGTATTGAAGGTTATAAAATAATGCCATGTAAAATAATATCTTTATTTGTTTTGTCTGGATATTTAAAATAGTACATGTATGTACTTTCTGGGGTTTAAATATGAAATGAGATTAATAAAGCACCTCAATCAAATGTATGTATTGCCACTAGATGACACTGTCGTGCTGTATTTTACCCCGAACATTCTCCTCCAAGTAATCTGATTCCTCAAAGTGGGCGATGACAAGATATCACAATTGTATATGCTTTGCTTCTTATCTTGATTGAAACAAACACAGATTGTTGTACAGTAGTTAGAATCGATGCTTAATGACCAGCAATGAACTCGAAAAGGTGATTCTAAAAATAATGTCTTTGCAGTCACTTGGAAATGACAAAGCTCTTTCAACAAATAGTCAATGGCCAAAGAAACACACTGATATGATGTGTATGTGTATACTTTGATTTGTTTAAAAGAGTTAAAATTCCTAATAAAGATATATTTATTTGGTCTTGTAAGTCATACATTAGTAATATGTTGATAGTAAAGGTATGATTGGATTGTACTGATTGTACACCAAGACAAATTCCCTGTGTGTGTTAACCTACTTGGCAATACACCTGACTTTGAATCTGATTCTGATTCTGCTTCTGTATTGTTAGTGGTGTGAGTAAAACTCATTTAGCATCCCTTTTTAATTCCCAAAGGTTTGTGTTTCATTCAAGCAATTTGTTCCTTGATAGAGTTCAAATTGAGTTTCTTAATTAAATATAGTAATTAAACATAGAACCAATAAGTTTAATCATTGTACTGTGTTCTCTTTAATTGTTTTTAATCAACCAATAATATAAATAATATCAGAAAAGAATCTGTTTCAAATAAAGAAAAGAAGATTTGAGCTCGTCACACTTAATAAAGTTCCTGTATCCAGTTAGTATCTGAATTGTTTGTAAGATGTGTTAATAAATATTATTATTTAATACAACAAATAATAATACTTGTTTATATTTGATTAATATTTAACTTTTCTTTTTTTTTTTACCAGTGTGAATTCAAATCGAAGCACGGTAGGTTTATTTTTCATTCTGGAATGCTTGATAGAGTACCATAGTTTCCCTCTGTCCGTAGTATTAATCTGAATGACCAGCTTAAATCCACTGGCTGCCTATATTGGCAGCACAGGAACAGCAACATTCATTAATTTAATGAGATTCAAATTCAAACTTTACCGTTCAAGTTTTCCATGGACGTGTGAGACGTTCAAATCAACCCACCATCTGGATACCCAGCCTCACCACCTTCCCCTCCTGCTGAGCTGTTGAACTGTCAGAGAGCCAACCTCTATTGATGGCCTGCTCAAAACACCTCCCCATCAGACTGCAGCTATTTAGTATATATCACAGGCAACCCTATGTACTGCAGAAAATGCCAAGCCCCAAGTTGTAATTAATCATGTGATGTCTTGCTGTTATATATCTTTCTGTCTTGAATTTAATGGCTCCTCCTTTAAAGTAGCAGTCTGAGAGTAGCAGTGTTACCAGAGACAGGAGCGATAACTCTGCTCTAATAATGGGTCTCTGCGTTGAACTAATGATGGACGAGGCCCTCTTGTAGAAATGCACTCTTAGTAATACACACTGCTTAATAATAGGCCCTATACTCTACTGGGAATCGGATGCAGGAAAACCACAAGAGACTCGCCTATTGACTCGTTTACTGTAAAGTAAGCCATGAGACTCCCACAACAAAAGCATAGTCCTTGTTGTCCAATTTGGCTTCCCAAATTGGTCGGACAGGTCATTAACCAAGCATGGTGTGGCCTAGGTTGAATTTGTTATTCATTGTTGCAGAATGAAAATTGTACATATCAAATGTGTTCATTGGAAAATCCATTTAATATTGGGTTACTCCCTTTCCTGCGTGTCTTTAAAACAGTAAAGCTATCTTTAAAACCCAGCTTATTATCTTTCCATCTGAAGAAATGCGATCAAAGTGTCGCTGAAATATAGTTCTCCACACCTTAGTAAATCAGGTTATTTTTCAAAGTCTCAACCACCATTTCTTACAGACTGGCCATTACGTTGCACCAGTTATATTGAGTGACCTATCCTTAGCCAGGAGGAAATGATGGTCATCATTTAGGTTAACATATTTAAGTGTCCATCTCAGGCGATGGTTCAGTTGGGCTGAATACCATTCATTCACCTCTTGCTGATGAGCTGTCTGATATGCCAACCAGTAATGTCTCCAAGAGATACATCGTCTTTGCACCTCTAAAAGGTCTAGCTAAACCAAAGGGCAATTGTAATGTTGATGAATATTTTTTGTCAATAATTTCGGATTTATGGAGTTACAGTGCAAGTAACTTCAATGTGTACAATAAGCTGTTTAACAACAAAGTACTGGTTGTGTGTTTTGCTTGCCTTTAGAGAACCATAGACAGACTGTAGACTTTCAGAGGTGGATACTATTTCTTGAAATATGAGAGATCAACTTTTTAGCCAACAAATGGCATTTTGTGAAACAATTAAAAAAGAAAAGGTACAATTTTAGCTTGTTGTATAATTGTGTACTCTTTTATGGTGTTTCTGATACCGGGGTTGTCTCTAGCCTATGAAAGACCAAATGGAGTGAAAAATACAAATAAAACACATTTAGCACAATCCATCAACTCACATCATAACACCAATTCATCCTGCAGTCCAGCTAACACTGTGCTTGACGTTTCTCAGTGTATCATTGCAAAAAATCACAAGACAGCAATATAAATTAAATAAGAAAGGGAAATAATACATTGAACTAATTAATACATGCATCAATTTGATGCAATAAAATGCTAAAGCACATGGAAGAGGAGAAGAACACAAGTGCATCCATGCACTAAATGTCTGTGAGTATTTTAGACACAATCATCTGCCAAATATCGCCACAGTACCTCCAGTGAATAGGTAAGAGTGACAAGTGCAGCCCTGGGGTTGGATCATAAGAATCTATGATATTAGGTTATTTTAGACACCAGTGAAAAAGTAATCTCCCCAGGTTCTTTCTGTCTGTCACGGAGAGTGAGCAGTGACACCCCTCTCGTTTTGATACCCTCAGCCAAGGCAGACTTGATCACCTTTAAAGTGTTTCTTCTCAAAAAAAAAAAAAAGAAAATAAATCCTATGGGAAAAAAAGCGTTACACATTTGACAACTATAAATAATGTCTAGCTCTTGAAATGTTGTATGTTTGACATAGTGACTAATGCATTCATGCATTAATGCATTTCCTGATTTACTTTTAATGCTACTATGTAGTCATCTGTAGGAGGTTGCTTTGATGACCCCTACCGTTTGCTTGGTGTAATTATTTTCCTTAACCGTCGCAAAGAAGACGTGCAGGATGCTCATGGTCACTGCGTATCACTAGCACGATCAATGACTATACTCCAAGTAAGGGCATATGTCCCTGATTTAGTGACACACTTCCTTGTGTCATAAAGTAATTCGTCACACTTTTGCGGGAGTTCGTAACTGGTGGCAGACAAAAAAAAATGTAATATTGAAACTTCAAGAGGACTTATCTGAAAAGCAATCTTCATATTCTCCAATAGATATTAGAATGTGAAATCCCAAGAAATGTATTATTAATATGTTAATACAAAAAAAGTTACCAATAGTTGCTTTAATATTTTTACCCACACCAAAGACATTAATGCACTTGGGGAAACTACAATTAAGATATAATTTTTCTACAATCATATCATTTAGCAACTATTGTAATACATCTAGTTTTAAATAAAATGAATAGCAGTTAAAAACATATTTTAAAAAGTTATTAATCCATACTGTGACGAAAAATAAAACATTTACAAAAGATCCCTTAATATTAGATCCGGTAAAAAGTTCAAAGATTTGAATATAGTCGAACTACAGCAACTTAACCTCAAGAAAATGTAGACAAATCATCAATAGAATTACATGCAATGAAACCACCTTAACACTGCATATAATCTAATTAGTTTATATAGTCTGAAGGTTTGGACAACATATTTATAATTTTCACCTTAAACCTTATTCCTTAAGGTTAGAAACAGGCAATCATTTGTCAATATTTCAGGGCATAATTTCACTCCTCGCAAATCGAATACTGTGCAGTAACAGCAAACAACACCACACACTGGTGAGAATTAGAATTTGAATCTATCTTATTTAAGGAGTATAAGCTTTCAATATAAAGAACTAAGAAAGCTACCAGTGCCTACTATGTTAAAAAATGTAATCACCGGTTCAACTGAAGAGTACACATATTTTTACAGATATTTTCCCACAACATGCTAAATGAATATTGAAATGTATTTCGCCACAAATGCACACACGCACACACACACCCACCCCCCCCCCCCACACACACACACACACATACGCGCACACACACACATGCATGTTGATCCATTCCACACTATTAATGTATTACTCATATCCAGTTGACCTGTAGCGAACTATGGAATAAAAAAAATCCCCAGATTGATTATTGTTTATGTAGGCTGAAGCAGGGCTGAAGTAAACAAGCAGAAATACTACTGACTCATTCATTCTATTTTAAGACAGAACTCGTGAACCGTACGACTAGCCAAAGCAACATGTAATCTATCCGTTAATTGGACGATGTTGATAAACTTAGAACCCTGGCTGTTACCTCTGTTGGCATCATGTATTCCCCTATCAGCAGCTGTTTCATTTTACACAGTATGTGCAGACCCCCTAGGGCAGGCTTGAGGTGTTGAGGCCCCAAAGGCTGCTGTATAACACAGACAGTCAGCCAAATATCGGTCAGCATGCTGGATGTATTTTCCTTAAAAGATGTGTTCTGACAGGCATATGTTTTGGGGCAGGAACAACAATAACGTACAGTATATTCTGCAGAGTGAGGTGGAGAATGCAAGAGACACAGCAAAAGAGAGCCAGCTAGACACATCAAGAGAGAGAAAGAGAGACAGAGGGACAGAGAGAGAGAGAGAGAGAGAGAGAGAGAGAGAGAATGAATAAATGAAGCACGAAATTAAGCATTAAATCTACAAGTAGGATATTGCAATACATTGACAGAACTATTAACGGAAGGTTATGCTTTACTGCTGAATTGCTGTCAATCATTTTGTGTGAATTATTTAGAAAAGGCATGTCCTGCCCAATTGCCTGAGGTCATTAAGCACCGGAATTAACATGTAGCCATTAAACCTTAGGGTGCAATCTTCTTGGTACATGTAAGAAGGAAAATGAATAGTGACATATTTGCAGTTGAACAGAATGCTTTACTGCTATATGGTACAGGCTGCACGGTATTCCTCTCCTTTAGTCATTCCCAGTCCATGTCGTATTGGCCTAGTTTAATAGTTACACCCACCTCCTCAAACTAGCGTATAATGTCCCTGAAGAAAACATCATGATACTGGAGTCTGTAACCTAGGCTTATCTTAGCACAGTGCTTGGGTTTTCTCCCCGGGGCTCAATTAGAAACAAAGTTGAGTTGACCCCAAAGTAGAAATGATCTCTAAACACGTACTACAGCCACTCAAGCTATTCCTCTGCAGTAGCATGACACCAATGATGTTGTACTCTGTTGCCGTTAAACAACATGAGAACGTATATGATTAATGCAACCATTTTACTTTTGAATGTATATGAATGGGTATCTAGCAAAATACAGCACAGTAGAATATATTTTATACATTTTATGCGTGCAAAGTAGTTCCTCCTCATCCTCTCACCTACAATGGCATCATCTACTCCCAGATATCAACTGCACAATACCGTTTTGAATGCTTTATTCACTTATCTACAATGTGCTAATGTTGATTGATTCGGGATGTTTATCATCTTAATTTTTATGTTCAGATAACATTTTGCCAGCCCAGTGCTTTTAACCAATCATTGAGCTGTCAGGACATCACTGCTTTGAAATGTGCCTTGAATGTTTTTTTTGTTTTTTTTTTTTTCACGGCCCTGTGTTTCCTAGCAACATAGTCTGGTGTGTGTGTGTGTTGCTCACCACATTTCTGTTCAGTCATTGCTCTGAGAAACCGTGAATGAAATAATAGCTGGGGCGAGTCACTGAATGGAGTATCTGTTTTAAAAAGCCAAGGTTATCATATAGAAACTGTAATGAAACTGTAAGAAAAACGAAGGCACTGGTAGACAGACCGGCAATAATGAACGTCTTGACTGACAGTCTCTCAGCTCCAGATTTAGCCAAGTAGCATGCCCTCTCTTACACATACAGTTCTTTATGGAACCCCTAAACCCTTACTAAGTAATTCTGTGATTTTCCGCAATATAATTTCCTGGTGATATCTGTCGAAATACATGTCACTTACCGCTAAAATTAACCTACAGTTTCCACTGGGTTCTAGTACTTTGTACTGTGTATTGCTGAGCTTGTGCCACTGACCGACGCCTTTGTTTCCTACCGGTGCAGCAGGGCGCTGGAGCAGTGTTTGAGTATGGACACAATAGCACAATGCACCCCCCCACCCACCAGCACAAGGTCTGAAAGACAAACATAACTGCAACGCTCCTCACAATTTCATATTGGTTCTCAATGCCAGACAAATTTGCCCCTGCACTCTTTTTGTCATCCAAGGCCAGCAGTATTGTTTTGTTAGTGTACTGTATAGGGAATAAGACCTACCCGGAGTGAGTTCACCTGGCACTTAAACTGTGTGGGACGGTAAGAGGCAAGGGAACATTGTAAATTGAAATGTCCTTTTTTAAATGAAAATAGAGCATTTGGTTCAACATTTTGAACATCCTCTACTGATTCTGTGCCTGAACTTACCAATTTGAAGCCATTGAAAAGGTTTTTTTTGCCTCTTCTTCTTGAAGTCTGTGCCACCACTTTCCCCCCAAACCCATTGAAAGACATCCCCATTGTCATGGCCATTGTACATTGACACTGACTGGAGCAGAGGACAAGAGAGGGCATGCTACTTGGCTAAATCTGGAGCTGAGAGACTGTCAGTCAAGACGTTCATTATTGCCGGTCTGTCTACCAGTGCCTTCGTTTTTCTGGCCTTTTATTCAATAACGTGGCTTTCCCTTTATAGGCTCATCACTTTATATTGGAGTAGCCAACTAGTGTAGATAAACGTCTCAACCGCCATCTGAGAGAGTGTATCTGCACTATCTGCAATTACACAGTTGAGCAGACTGCATTGACACAATAAATAGTTTTCACCGCAGAGCAGTCAAGCTGACAGTTTTTTTTTAAAGGGTTAGAAATGTGTTTCTCTATGTATATTGCTAATACACTGCAAAGCAGTGTCTTAAAGCGCCATTAATACACTGAAAGTTGATTGAAACCTGTCTACTTCACATTGAGGCTTAGTGAAGATGATTACGGCCAGCTGATAGGGTAATAATACACGATCAAGAACACATATCAGGTTATTGCTCTGCAACATTAAGAGGAGGCCCTAGTTATGCCACTTGAAACAAGATTCAGTGTGTGCGCATGTGTTTGTGTGTTTGTGTGTGTGTGTGTGTGTGTGTGTGGGTGGGTGTGTGTGTGTATCGGAACAAGAAATACATCTCCTTTGCAATGCACTCTTAGGATTCTAACATATAAAGTAACATAGAATATACAAATAATTTGACATCATAAAGAGTGTTTCCTGCCAATAGCCAGCATAATGTTTTTGGAGTTTGTGATTTGACAATTTTTTAGGAGAATCTCCATTTCAGTCAGGACAACTTATGTTTAACTGTTTATTGCAATTGCATGATCTGCTGTTGTGAAT
>JAVQIZ010009229.1:0-12766 GCA_036023535.2 Galaxias brevipinnis
TACATACCTCCTGGAGGATATCATTAAACCAAACGCTCAGAGAGAAGGTGCGCTATATATGAGCGCCCTGGGCTCTGTATTCAGCTTTTTAAAAAATATAGGGATGCCCGCCTATCCCCAACCAATCAGGGGAGTTTTTTGCAAGGAGTAAGGACTACCTGCCTGTCAATCACCTGGCGTGCACACCCCATATGTAAAATACAGGTCTGCTTACAGCGTCACCCTCCAAACAAGCTTGCTGTTACAATTGGTGTTGCAGATAAAAGTAGCGGCTGTGTGAACTAGTTGCAAGGCAGTTGAATGTCATCGCAAAAAACTTTGCTTGTAAATCGCCAAGTGCCGTTTTAGAAGTTAGGAAGTATGCCAGATTTGTCAAAAAGGCATTATTCGTTTACATGCATATGTTGGATATACTCAGTAGCTATGGTGCCTATAGCAGCTAAATAAAAAGATTGTCATGCACTTGCTCATACTAACAGGGGAATACAATTATGAAATTGTTCTTGTTAACATTAGCTAACTGTATGTCCTTACTAAGGAAACGGTGAATTGTGTCATTGCTCCTTGCTTTGGTGTGAATCACTCAGTTTTAGAGCGTTTAAGTTTTAGAGCGTTTACGATCAGACGCTTGGGATTATTTTGTTTCTCACCTCGGAATCAGACATCACCTTATGCGTTGTTGGTGAGAACCAAAAAAATGCACAACACGAGTCAGGGCGAGCACGGGTATGTGTGGGATAGGCCTTTGAGAGGAATAGGAGGGAACAAAGACTCAGGAGGTTGTCTTTTTTAAATGTTGCGATTCAAATTCTTGCAATTTTTTACCCAATTCTCTAGAACTACATACTGCACCTTTAAATAGTATGTGTCACACACAATATAGAGCCAAAATGTGCATGTCATATGTAAACAACTCAACTGCTGTATGTTCATGCAAAAGCATACCATTCTTGATGGATGAACTTGATACTGCCAGTACAGACACAGGGGTGATAAAGAGGCTTGTCCGGAGCACCCTCGGACCGACACACCCGACATATGTCCGCTGTACGTCAAAGTAAATATATTTACGAATCAGAGAACAGCTTTGGTGGGTGCATTTATTGACACTCGACACGTGATGACCGGTGATCAAAACGGCCAAGTAAAAAAACAAGGAATATGAACTCCATTCCTGCTGATTATGTAGCAGGTGTAACGTTAAATGGACAGTTAACCACTAGTCTTTTCTGTGAAGGGTTGGCCTAACCGACGTAACCAAGTTTAGGGTTACGTTGGTGCAAAGGAGAAAATAAATGACCATCGGTCTAGCTCAGCGCTTTCTATAAAAGGCTCAGCTAATCCAAAGAGACATAAAATAAATATGACCAGGCATAAAGTCAGCAGCTCACAAATCGTAGAATGTGCGTATTTTAGTTACAACATAGAGACAGGAGCTAATTGCTACAGTATTCACATGTTTGCAAGCAAAGGTTCTGATGGGAATCAGTCAGTGTTTATGCTATGTGTTAGCTACTGCAAAACTAGCTAGCTACCTTCCTCTGCGGTGTCCATCTTGACTCTTTTTTACGGTTGTGATAGACTAACGTAGTTGGTCGGAATCATAGCGTTCATATAAACTTAAAAACACATCATCCCAAATAGACGTTCGATTCTGACAACAACGATCCGAGTCCCCCTGTCAACGAATTTTCCAAATAAGTATGTCCTGACAAGACAAGCAAATCAGACCATATCGTCATGTGACCGGAGACTACGCGTTGTAACACGCAGTGTCACCACTAGGTGGCTAAATTAATCTAGACACATTTATCAGTTGAGAAACATCCATCACAGCTTTATTGAGCAAATGTAAGCATTAGCAACACGTTTACGAAAACAGGTAAGAGTCAGTAAAATCCATTAAAATATGATTTTACGTTCCGCTTAGGCTGCACAGTTGACAGTATCTTATGGGGCAATCCATGATACCCATTTCCTGTTTTTGATGGGGCTGTAACAACACTATCTCAATCCATCCTTCCTCAAACCACAAACTAGGCTACTTCTCAATGCCAATGTAGCCTACCTCACCTAGTAGTTGGTTGCTACGGATACTAATAGCATCATTTTTTTATATTTATTTTTTTGATGCAGGCAGGCTTCTTTTCTCCTTGGCTCCAAAATAATCGTCTGTTAGGACATAGTGCCACTGCTGTTGTTTGTTTGTGTTGGTCCACTTTCTGTTACGGTTGACATTGTTTCTGCATTTGTTTCTTTGGTTGTTACTTGTGATTGAAAAGTCCTTGCATCATACACCCAGACAGTGTCTATCCCCTCTCCAGCCGTAGAGTCTGGTACCCAGGTCGGAAAGGGGAAGCGGCAGGCCACAACTTTCGCAGTGTGTTCTAATTCTTTGCCCAGTTTCAACTCCAGTTGTTCCATCTGCCAATACCAACATAAAAGTTAAAATTATTAACAATAACTACACAACATAAAGTAAAGTAACGTATTCAAATTAGTTAAAATGTAGAAGTAGTGTAACTAAATCAAAGTTTTCCAAACCACACTGGTATACTATGTGCCATTTCTTTCTTTTCCTTGTGTGATGTGTTCCACCATAAAAACTAATCTGCTGTAGACTATAAATTAATACACAGAGCTGAAGAAGTTAACAGATAAGACATTTACCATTTGAGGGACGCCAAATATGACAACGTTAGAGTACTGAGCAAAACTGACCTGAAATAAGAAGAGCAAACAAACGTCAGTAAGAGTTTTACAATGCAGCATGAACTGGGGACAAAGGATACAAATGGCTATAGATATTAAAAGTAATTGTGGTTATTGGATTTTTTCTAATTTCAAGCACTCATTTGATATACTGTGATTTAAACAAAAAGCAAGTAGAGCTATGTATCGGAACAAAATAAATCCCAAGCGATAGTATGGGAAATGTGCTCCAACTGCAAAGTGTAAAACTATGTGCTTATGCATGTAAATAGCCTTATATCTCAAAATAGTTTTATACTTCAACCAGTAATGTTTTTTTTTCTTTGACAACAGTTCTTGGAACCAAGCACATTCAATTTGGGACAACAATGTTGTCAAACCTCCTGTATTTACAAGAAAACTGACAAACTGTTGTTAGATGCAACACCTTGTCAGCCTGCGTCTAAAGTAATCTAAAACAAATTCAAGCCCCTCAATACTGACCTTCCATAGATCTGATATGTGGAAGGAGGTAGTGTGATGTACTCCCTCTTTCCAGGCTTTATAGCGAGAGTACCACACCAACCAGGGGTTCAACTCAAAGCCTGCAGCTTGGAAACCATGTTGAGCAGCAGCTATTACCTAGCGAAAAAACAAAATACAGCTGATCAGATAAACATAATATATTTTGTTATTATGGTACTGTGGGTATGAGAATACTTGAGTCTGAAGAGTAAAAACTTTTCAGTATATTGTATTTTTTATATTATGCTGCATCTTAAATCTATTAAATAAAAAGCCAAACATTTACATTGGGCAAAATCTGTATACTGGCCACATTTGGTATGTATATTAGGCTCACGACACGAGCGTGGCTCAAAACCACATCTTCTAAAATAACCTCACTTACTATCCTTCCGTCTCCACTCCCGATGTCTACCAAAGTCCCCGACCTCTGCTGCAATACCTTGAAGACGTTTTCCACCTGAGCAGTTGTGGCAGGTACAAAAGGGAGGCATACTTTTCTGAGAGCAGGTGCAACAAACGGCCCAGTGATAGCGTAGAGGGCAACCAATGACCCACCGACTATACCCGTTGCTATTAGTCCAATACGCTTTTTAAAGCTACTCTCATTTGTGTTACCTTGTGTCAGGTTTGTGTCCAGAAAAATCTGATGTTGAGACATAACAAATTAATCCGAGCACTGTCTATACACCCCGGCCGTCCTTGGATTGCTTTGCAATCAATGATCACAAGCTTTTCTGCCGACAAGGTCAAGTATTCAAAAAAGGTAAGGCATTGTAAGAACACAATGCATAGAAAAATTGGCGTTAAACAGGTTTGTATTGAATATTTGACATCTAAGATGTTAAGGTGCTACGCTGTCACATGAAGAATTTCTGTAAGAAACTCGTTGTCCACTTGCGTCCTTCACTATTTTTTGTCCCACTAAGTTACAGTGCGAGCGATATATGGTTCCTGGTGAAATGGAAACTTAGAAGAAGTTTCAACTGAAATATATGAAACAGATCAAAAGATACGTGGAAGTTTAATAAGAATCAGTCAAATTAAACAAAAATCCTATCAAAACAATTGCAGGGGTCAAGGGACACTGAATAATTGTACAGTGAGTTAAATAATACAAGTTGAAACGGTTGACGTGACAATATGGTGAAAATATAATAACATAATGAAACTAAAATGTAAAATTATTTTTGAACATTATAATGCATTAAATTAAAATGACGAGAAGTGTAGCAGTCCACATGTAGCAAAACTAAGGAAACAACGTAACGTAATAGAAACACGTCGGTATGTAACAAAACCTTTAACTAAGATAACTTTTTTTAATGGTTATCCACTGATTAGATGTTTGTTGCTTTATATTAATTTCAGTTTTAAGATTTTGTATTAATCCTTGTCATCTGCTGAGTAGAGTATGCTCATTAAGTTGTCAACAATATAGCTCTTCCATTCAAATTAGAAAGATTATATCATATGAAATGTATGTTATGGCTAAATTAGTTTTAAATTTTCTGGTGAATTTGTTGATCTCCTAAGGATAGTGTCTCGGTCGGTTAACTCTGTATAAATAAAATAAAATCAATAAACAAACAAACAAATAAATACAGACTTTTTTTTGTGTGAAATTACTCCAAGCCACCAGCACTATGCCCCTCTCATCCCCTAAAGGTGGCATACAAGTAAAATAGTGAAGACCACATTAATTGTGACTGATAGGATCAAATAAGTTTTAAATGTAATGACTCCAACAGGCTCAGGTAGTCAGGTAAAAAAAAAAAGTATTTTTTTGTGAAACATGTGGTAGCATATAATGTGCCTTTTTAATATCTAATTCTGAAGTAGTATAAAGTATAGGAAGAAGTATATATCATAACATTTCATATATAACCATCCATTCTCCATACACATCGAATATTATTATTATTATTACGATTATTATTATTATTAATAAAAGTCGTTAGACATGGAATGATGGGTGTTCTGTTCCAGCCCCAGCATGCTTTGATGGAGCTGGTGAGGATGAAGGTGATGATGAAGATGGTGGCTGGTGGTCGGACCGTCATCCATCATCAAGTCGTCCTCGTCGTCCTGGTCACAGAAAGCCCCCTCCGCGCCGCCGTCCTGCGAGTAGCTGTGCTTCATCACCAGGACGTTTCGCCGCCCCTGCAGGGTCACGTGCTGAGCGTGAGGTGACAGCTGGGGGAGAAACAACTGCTGTTGAGGCGGAGGAAGAAGAGGGGGAGGAGGAGGAGGAGGAGGAAGGCCGCCGCCGGCAACCGAGTCGGACAGACAGGTGGCGTCTCTCATGCTGAGGTTGCTGCGGCTGCCGTGCACGCTGCCGTGCATGCTGCCGTGCATGCTGCCGTGCACACTGCCTTGTTGCGAGCCGCAGTGGTGGTCGCGGATGCACCTGGAGGAGGAGCGGCGGAGCTTCTGGAACTTGTCGAAATCGTCAGCCATGTCGTCGGTCGACGTGGAGCGGCGGAGCGTGCAGAGCTCGTAGTGAGGTGGGTCAAAGGCCGGGTGGAGCAGAGTGGGGTCAAAGTCCTCCCTAAAGGGAACACACATAGTCAGGTACACCAAGACACGCACACACACACACACACATAGTCAGGTACACAAAGACACACACACACACAGCCAAACACATACACACACACGCACACAGTCAGGTACACCAAGACATGGATGTATACACACACACACACACAAATATGCAGGTCCGCAAAGACACAGATGTACACACACACACACACGCACACATATTCAGGTACACAAAGACACGGATCTACACATGCACACACACACACGTCACAGCCACACACACACACACACACACACGCACACAAACATAAACATGTGCATATACACACAAAAGATAAAACACACACACACTCACTGCCGCTCAGAAATGTTGAGTGACGGTAGAAGGACCTCTGTTGACAGTAAACGGTGTGTGTACCTGCGGATGATGTATTTCTTGCGAGGCTGTTTGATCTGAATGATGCAGGAGATGATGAGGAGGATGACAACGAGCCCACAGGTCACAGCGATGATGGTCACATTGGTGTGGTCCAGGTTGTCCAGAATACTGGATTTCCTCTTCTCTGGGATGTGGGTTACAATGGAATATTATATGTGATATAATCCTTACTGCAGTTATGTGTAACAAGGGTCTTGAGGATGTGCAGTATAGGATTGTGGCTCCATGTGTACCATAGCACGTCCGATATTGGCGGAATTTTCCAAGTACCGCCTTTTAAAAAGTATGTGCGGGGTTGTGGGCCTGTGTCGCCGGGGTCCCCCCCCCCCCCCCAAATTACACCCCTGACGACAGAGATTCCATGCAAACTCGATAATTAACTTAAGGGGGTCATTGAAGTGACCAAAATATACAGTGTGTATATTATTAAAAATGCTAAATATACATTGTGTATAGTATTACACATACTAAATATACATTATAGTATTATAAACACTAAACATACAGTGTGTATAGCATTATAAATACTAAACATACGTTGTGTATAGTATTATACATACTAAATATACATTGTGTATAGTATTATACATACTAAACATACGTTGTGTATAGCATTATAAATACTAAACATACGTTGTGTATGCTAAATATGCAGTGTGTGTATTAGCTCTAACCTTTGCAGTGGTTCTCGTCCCAGGGGAAAACGCAGTTCTGGATTCCGTTACAGACCAGCGTGTTGTTAATGCACATGTTACTATGGCAAAAGAACGTGTCCCCTTCACATGGTGCTGAAAGGATAAACAAACAACTTCTGTTACAGGATCAACTTCATACGATAACAATTCACTCACCGGGAAAATCAGTAATAACAATGATTTTTTAAAACCTCCCATTGGCGGAATTTTGATTTCAATGGTGGTGGTGGTGGACACACACGCACACACAGTCAGTTAGTACAGTTTCTGCTTCTCTAAATTACGCCCCTGCAACCTCCTATGTATAACTAAATCTAATAGCCAAAACCTAAACAGACATTACATGTGCAGTAACTAATATTACACATTGGTTGTTCAGATTCGAACGCGTTAAAATGAAATGAGGGGCCCCTTATTGATTAACCATAAAAGATGATTCCCTTCGATGGGACATTTGGGCTTCCAATGGACTCACGTTCGTGGAAGGTGGTGTAGAGGATCCTGAAGCGACTCCTCCGGCTCCCCTCGTCGGCCCACAGGCGTATGACACCCACGCTACTTGTCAGCATGATGTCGTTGGCCACCGTGGAGCAGTACTTATTCTTCAGGTGTTCCACGGAGCTGCTGCCGTCGTAGATCGCCACAAAGTTGCGCTTGCACTCGTTGGAGTTGTGCATCTCGTATTCCAAGAATCGCAGGTTGATCTTTGGCAGAGAGGAGGGCAAGCTGATTGCAAATATTTTTTGGGGAAACGGATTTTATCATTCTAAATCAGGGGCCATGTTAGGGATAGGACTGTAACAGTCTACATGAAACAGCTCATGGTGATCACACACTGTGATTGGTCAAGAACAGCTCTAGCACAGGTCAATAGCCATGATAACCAATCACAAACCATGCATCATAACCACCTCTATGCATGTCAAAAGCCCAGATTCTTAAAAAAAAAAATCTATTTTGGGGACATTTTTGAAAATGTTTTTGAAAAGCGACATGTTCAGAGTGTTGCTGTGGTCGTCCCTCTCACACCTTGTGGCCCGGCGGTGCCCGGATGTACCAGCGGCAGTCCACTGCCTCAGTGGGAAGGGCCCGGTTCTGAAGAGTCACCTGGATGGACTCAGCTATACCCTCAGGACCGCCCATCTCAAAATCACAGACTGCACAGGGAAACGGACGACATCTGCTCATTCCAGACTGAGCAGTCAAGAGGGCGAAAATGACTCTATATGCTCTCTATGAAAACATTGTTGCTAGAATTATTATTTACTGTAATGTTGATGTACGGATGCAGTTGATGTACAAAATATGATCTTGTTTCTGTGACGTTTATTATATTTTACTTTAATAACCTTTACTTTCAAAATCAAAGAAATAAAAAATCTTTTTAGTTTATGCCTGGTAACATTATCTAACATAGCATAGCATATTTCTAAATAATAATTAAATTAAATCTTTATAGTTTATATCTAGTAACATATTGTCTGACACAACATATCATGTATACCTACAGGGCAGAGGAGGAAGCTCCCCTTTATCAATGAACTCTGGATCTGAAAAGAGAAACACACATTTGTCACTTTTTTTTTGCTTTGGATAATGAAAAATGTACATAAACACCTTCAATAATTTGTACTTTGTATAATAATTTGTATAATAAACAAATAAAAGGAACAATTGAATGTTTGGCTGATCTCTGAAACATCCATGTCTGAGCACCCACTAGACGTTTCTGAACACATGTAGCCTGAGTACTCGGAGGTCAAAACGAGATTGCGGTTCTAAAACCTTTGTGATGATGAATGTCCTGTAGGTGGGATTATTATTCCAGAATCCAGCTCGGCACAGATGAGAATCTGACAGTGATGGAATCCTCAATATATCCTCATAAAAAAACATAAAATGTTGTTTTTGAAAAAACAAAGTGTGGTATTTTATTTAATTAAATTCAATAGTAATTATAAAAACGGGTTTTGGATCCATAATAGGTGAATGTGTGGGTGTACAAAGTTAATTCTGTTGTTAGCAGAGAGTGAAATCTGTTGAGGTCACAACCAAAATCCTTATTAATCCTTTCTTACCTCCTAACAGCACTGATTGCTACCATTGCAAAGCTGTGGACGCTTGTTTGAGAATACATGTTAGAGAAAATAACCGTATGTGTAATTGCAAAGAGAGGAAATGTAGAAAGGAAAATGTAACATCAATATACATAAAATATATATTAACACTTAACACATAAGGAAGATGCTTTGCAAGACTATTTTTTTAGTTTTTTGCTCAAAACATTCGTTAGACAATGTTACAGTTATATAAGGTTTTTCTCTGTGTGCACATGCAGGTGTCTGGTAGATTGTCTTAGCGGATGGTTTGATTAATGTTTAGACCAGCAGGATAAGTGGATTTAATGATTATGTTAGAATTTGGCTCCTGGTCCCCATTCCAATCTAGGTCTAAACTTATGAAGCATCTGTCCTGGATTGTCGTTTTTTCCAGATATCACATAACTTTACGTTTTGTTTAAAGGATCAAAAGACGAGATGCACAGTGAGAATTCACTTCAATAAGTAAAACTCCTATAGAGAGAGAGAGAGAAAGAGAGAGACAGAGAGAGAGAGGAGAGAGAGAGAGAGAAAGAAAGAAAGAGTGGGTGTTGGTGTAGAGAAAGAGAGAGAAAGAGAGAGAGAGAGAGAGAGTGCAGGATGCAGATTAATCTTTTGTGCCCTGTTCGTAGGTGGCCTGTGAAATCTGCTGGTAATAAATTCTCCAGCCCGGGTTTCCCTTAATCTTCTAATACAGCTGACCGACCGTAGGCACTGACAAGCTGTATTCCCCTGAAGACAAGCTTTCAATTTGACTGTGTGTGTGTGTGTGTGTGTGTGTGTGTGTGTGTGTGTGTGTGTGCGTGCGCGTGAGTGTGTGCACGCGTAAGTGTGTGTATGTGTGCGTGCGCGTGCGTGAGTGTTTGTGTGTGTGTATGCGTGTGTGTCTGTGTATGTATTTGTGTGCGTGTGTCTATACACCACTCTTCATTCCTAATTGATGTGAGCCTACCCTGCAAATGAAAACAGACCCTCGCACGACAAACATCCGTGGCGATACTTTTGCATCTGCTGTGGGAGTGCCAGATAGGGTAAGGAGGAGCATGCTGATGAAAGAGAGACGTCACCAGTTACAGCGTGATTCGCTCTACTTTGTTAAGCCCCTGCATGTATTCGATGGGGTAAAGGGGGCAGAAGGAGAGAGAGCTGAGGAACGGAGCCAAGAGCTTCATTTAGCAAGACTGACACCAAAACCCTGACTGACAGCTGGGGACTAAATCCATTCTGTCTCAATAATAATTATGCAAAATTTCCACCAACTATAGATTTGTCTTTTAAATATTTGTTTCATAAACTTTATTTATTTGTTTGTTTGTTTTGGTCAATCAATCAAACAATACAAGTATATACTGTATATATATATATATATATATATATATATATATATATATACAGAAAAATTATAATACTTACTTATAGCGACCATATGAAAAAAGGATGAGCTGAAGTGTAAACCTGGATAAAACACAGGGAGAGAATGAAACCCAAAAACCCCATTCACCTTTGGTGAAGTTATATCTGGCAGAGAAACCCATGGCCTCCAGTTCACCGTCCGCCAAAAACTTGACGTAGAGGTATCTGCCGCTGGAGCGCACGTATGCCGGACTCTCCTGACCGCAGTATCGACCAATGATAGGCGAGAAGCTGAAGGGCCCGTCGCGCACCTCGATGTGATCGAACTTACACTCCCACGATGGCTCAATGGAATACCTATCGTCAAAGAACAGGTTGATACACTGTCTCGGAGCCGCTGGGGGACGAAGGGGGAAGGATTAAGGTGGGACACACATGATAGGATATGTCAGTGCATGCTCTACTGTTCCACAAAGATTTTAGTTTGATTTATTTTGTCGACAAACTATAAGCCTGCTTGGGGAAACATGGTTTCCTTTGTTAGCCGCCCCCTGAACACAGGCCCTATACTTGCTTTGTATGTGAGTAAATCAAATAGCACACATCTCACCAGGGGTCCATTTCTCTTCTGCTGTATTATAATGCTTTTTCTTAAATATATTTTTTCTTGCCTTAGTCATGATATTACTCATCTTATATAATGCAGTGTGGGTGTTTGTGTGTGTTCATTTCTTTTTGTAGTGTATATGTGTGTGTCTCTATGTGCACACTTGTGAATGTGTATATTCCCAGGCTATATTGCCTTTGATAAAAAAAAAAGATAAATTAAATAAATGAGATGATCCCCTGAGTGAAAGACACAGTGTTATAAGGTCAGTGAGAGCTCTCACCTTCTATGATGTAGGTGCACTCCCGCTCGGGGGGGTACCTCTGGGGGTAGTTAGGGGAGGTGAACTGCCCGCCTTCCGGCTCCTTTACCCAGACCCCACACTGGTCCGCCGGGGTCACCCCTGAGTTATTGTTTACTGTGTGGGGACAGCAACTGTCACGAGCAGCCATAGTGTAACCTACGCCCATCAAATCCCTTTGTAGAAACCCTCAAATCACTCCAATCAATTTGGAACGTAAAATTATAATAAAAAAATTACATATTATGCTACATAGTTATAGGGGCAGATTAATTGGGGGAATTGATTCACCTGTGGTTCTCTTTGTGGTTGTGGAAGTACCTGCCAACCCAGCTGTCATGAGGCTTGAAGCTACAGCTGCAGAGTAATAGAGAAAGGTATATTTAACAACATAATATCCTACTTTTCATGATACATTATTATTTAATGATAATGCCAAAAAGACTGCAATAACTATGAAAGTTTATCTTTATGGTCTACTTACCAAGTAGCAGGAAAAGTTTGTTCATCATGGTCAGTTTCTGTGCTCTTTAGATAGAGCCATCAATTTTTAACTAAATTATTCACAATTCCATAGCACTTACAATTTTAGACTGATAATGAAACAGCTGTGTGCTGAAAAATAAATCCAGAAAAGTTTTATTGTGTCACCCCATCAGTCCGTAAACTAGCCATGCGACGTTTTGCGACTCCATCAGTTTTTCCTCAGCGATATCTGACAGAGCTCAAAGGATTTATTCAGTGTGACAGACCGTCAACGACTCACATTTTGACCCCCACCCCCCTCCCCTCCCACCTTAGGCTCTCACTCTAATCTTCCCAGGGGAAATCTTCATAGACAAAGCTCGTGATTTGGTTGGATCCTGATCAAAAAGTGTACCCGCATTTGACATCTGAGGAAAAATGTAAATGAACTACTTGTCCTTGTTGACATAATCATATTTCTTTATTATGATTTGCATAATTATTGTTTATTGATTGCCATATTGATTATTACAGTGACATAATCATCTTAATGCTCAAAGAATGCTAGTGAACAACATTATTTACGGTCAGTTGGTACAGACTGAATGTATGCCGGTTTCACTCAAATCCTTCACCACTATCACCTGTTTATACTAAGCCAGTAACATGTTGTTTCCTGGGTATAAGTATTATGTGAAAGTCCTTGGACACCACTCTCATCTTAGCTAGAGGTTGTGATCGGATGGTCCATTGACAAACGAGTTATATTTCCCTTGTGTTAGGATTAATTCTGAATGAATTCTTACAACGTGCTTAAACATACTGAAAAAACATGAGGACTGTGTGTTCGTCCACATCCTAATATGACACAATCAAGTTATGTATGATGTACTGTACGTCCTCATATGACACAATCAAGTTATGTGTGATGTTGTACTGTACGTCCTCATATGACACAATCAAGATGTGTGTGATGTTGTACTGCTTGATGGAACCTTGAGGCATGCAGTACTGTTAATCAGGAAGTGAACATTTCAACTGATTAAG
>JAVQIZ010009232.1:0-11948 GCA_036023535.2 Galaxias brevipinnis
GTTGGAGAACAAAGGTGTGCCCTGTGGAAGTTGGATGCCGTGGATTTGTGGCAATATCAACAACCAAACTACTTAAGGAGTTAGGGATCTGCGGCAAAGATTTGCGCCAGACCATAAAAACTATATCAGATATTGCAGAAGTAGCCAGTGGCTGTGGCTGAAAAGGAAGGATCCTATATGGGCACAAAAGTAAAGAACATCATGCTGAAAAACCAAGAAGTGTTATAATCTCAGGACAAAGGTATAAAAGGTAAGTCTTTCTTTCAGAGCGTCATTAATCAAGCCTGCAGGAACAGAGTAGGGAAAGATTATCTTCTTTTCAGGTGGTAAGTATCCCTGCAGAGTTGGCAGAAAGTGCCTGCAGGCAAAGGGAATAGGGATAGGTATAGGGATATCTGCAGAGCGTCATATATTAAGCCTGCAGTAACAGAGTAGGGAAAGATTATCTTCTTTTCAGGTGGTAAGTATCCCTGCAGAGTTGGCATTGGAAGCCAGCAGGAATAGGAATTAGGGACAGGTATATGGGTATTTCTCTCTCAACCCAAGTCCATTCTAAAATATTGTCTTTTGAAGTGCTCATCTTGGAATATGGCATAATGGATATATAACATCCTATCCTGTGTATATTGAAATGTGACACAATTAAAGTAATGTGTCAAAATGAACTGCATTCAGAGCTCCACTCCCTTTCTATCTTTGCTTGGTCCAAAGTTTAAACTAAATCCTGCTTACTTGAGCTATAGCCTGTTTTCAACCATTTAAAGTGTTGCAGAATGTCAACTAAATAATATTTTGGGGTAAACATGTAACTTCTGTCATTAGCTTAAAAAAAGTTGAATACTTACAATCTTCTGTTACCACTTAGATCAGTAAAGCAATATATTTATTTTAATAGATGCAATACTCTATGTTCACTAGTAATTATATATTTAGAAATAGGAATAGCCAACAGTTCAGAATAAAAAAAGCTTTAGCATAAGACGACTTGGGGGACATTAACAGTAATACAAATTTAAGTTACTGTCAGACAATACACAATATAGTCTCTCTCATAGGCTTCTTTTTCTTGTTGTGTAAAGAAAAAAATCTCTATACAGACACATACGATTTAACTGAAGAACATCACACAGACAATCCTAAAATGCAAAGAAGGATATGCCAGTTAATGCAATCCTACCTTTCTTGTTATTTTACCATGCTACAATAAAAAATAATGAGATAACTTCTAAGATAATTGATTGTGAAGTCTAGCCTAAAATACGTAAAAATCTTAATGCCAGTTTAGTTACAGCACTTTCCCTTATAATTGTATCCTTCAGGACACACCTTAGAAGTTTTTGGTAGTTTTAACATGTCATATTAGAACAGAAAACACATCTATAAGCCCAAGAGAACATGAAGGAAGATGGGCCACTATTATATTTATGCTTTAACACATACTTTAATACATTCCTAGTGCCCCTCTACATCAAAAGCCATTACACAAGAGTCATTTTCTAGAGCAGGTGCCCCTTAATTGTGAAGGGTGATATCAGGTTTCAAAAATAAATTAATATTTCCTGAGGAGCTCTCTCTTGACTCAAGCCTTAGTGAACAGTCCATATACAGTAAAGATGCTAAAAACAATCAGTGTTACGAATACTTCAATTCGGTAACTGTCAATGGTCATGGAAGTTTGATAAATCAATCATTACAAACATGACAAACTTTCTCAAAGTCTCAAAAATATTGCTTAAGCAGGCTATGTCGATGCTCCTTTCAACCTCATTCTCACATTCAACACCTGAGATAAGGAACTGCATCCATAACCATATCCATTTTTGCACAAGTTAAACACTATACACTTTCAAATTTACCTATTTAGAACAGACTTAGTCAGGCAGGGTGTCTCTAAAGGAGTCAAGGCTGACACTGCATCCATGTGGACCTGGCTGCCCAGAGGAACTGGAATTGGAGAGAAAGGTCACAGAAGGACTGGAGCTGTTGTTCCTGGGGAGGGCAGATGGATTCACTCTGAGGGTCCCAGATGGACTAGGACTAATTATTGTGGGGCCAGAAGTTATTCTTGGTATCTTCTCTATAAGTTTAGACACAGCTCTCCTGCGGTAAGCAGCTGGAGAGGCATCTGTTTGCTGGATCAACAGCTCATATAAAGTGTGGAACACCCCCACTGCTTCCTCCCAGCTGTCTCGAACAGATATATCCCTAAAGGGTAGCTTGAGTCCCTGTGCCAGTCTCTCTCCTTCTTCCCTGCTCACCATCCTGTCCCAATGTAAGTCATTTTTATTCGCTACTATGATCACAGGTGGTGGCTCAGGTGCGCTGCGACGGCCCCCAGAGGACAAGGAGTGGATGTGGTTGATGAGGAAGCAAAGTCGCATCACTTCATCAAAACTGCACCTATCTGTCACAGAGTACACCACCACAAAGCCATCACCCCACTTGATCTTCTCTTCGATCAGTAAAGCATCCTCCTCCTACATCGGGGACAGCAAATATGATTAACCATTATCATTCAAAAAGTTATGAAGTCCATTGCTCATTATGGTGATTATAAATGCAGGAGCTTATAAAATTATTTGTAAGGGTCTCACCTGTCCAGCTGTGTCCAGTATTTCGAAGTGCACCATGTCTCCTCCTATGGAAATCTTATGTCTGTATATGGTTTCTGCAGAAATAACAGGCTTTGACATTTTATTTGTCAGGATTTTGTACTGTCTAAGTCAGAAAGGGTTTGTCATTCTATGAAAATGTGCATATAGTGAATCATTTGATAAAAAGCATATACATTTCCCCAAAATCTGCTGATACAATATGGCTGAAATATACCCCATGGGTAACAACATTTTGTATCTTTCATTGGTGAAACATGCGGTTTACCCTATCAATTTCATTATAAAACTAACAGGGTTGACCAATAGAGCTTATGGCTGGCATTGTAGCCATGTTGAAAACTTAATATTGCACTGAAACCTGCTCAGGCGTTCTGGGTTACAATAGCCCACATTTCTGGGTTTACTGGACCTGTACACATGCCCACCGAGCTTATGATATTATTATTATTATTTCATTCAGGGATAATCAGGCAGCTTTGTGAAAGAATATCTATTTTAATTGAATATGGGGAGCTGCGATCCACGTTTGAATGTTAAACTTTAGTCATTTAGTCATTACAGATTGCAGATTATATCTTGTTTTCTAAATCCAATGTTCTCCATATGTTCTTTTGTTTTAAATAACCTGGTAATATATATAAACTTATCTTGCTACAGAAGGTTGGTTGAATTTATAAAAGTCGAAGTTTCAGAAAATATGACGTTTCATTGAATAACCAGGATGGGTTCTGCACTTTCGGCTACATACCTAGCGTTGGGTCATATTCACCAATGAATCTTTTAGTAGTAAACCGCACAGCCACTGCTGTAAAACATGAACAAGAATCAAAATGTAATGAGCACAAGGTTAAAAAGTTCCATAGCCATTTTCGAAATGAAGTAGGCTACTCAAAATGGTTATACCCACAACAGCCATTGTCTATTTTCTTACTCATTATTGTATTTTTTTTTTTTTTTAAAGAAACTGCTCTTCGTGGAAATAATAATTCGGTTTCAATCTGCAGGCTCACCGGTTTTTCCGACGGCAGCTTGTCCTAATATCACAATCCTCACCGTTCTAGAAGGCAAACTACCTATCCTGCGAAGAGTTCTGGATAAACCGAAGTTCGTGGACATGCTTTCTTTGTCCATTTGTATAAAATTAATTCAGAAAACGCATTATTTCTTAAATGAAAATATACTCATTATGTTCAGTTTCACGGTAATGGGTCCTTCCTTACTCCTTTGGTCCATCAAGTTTAGCTAAAATGAGATCGGCCACGCATGGGCCCCTAGTTGCACCCACCACTCTCCTCGCTGCCTCTAACGCAATTTCTCTGAAATAGAGCTATCCCAACAGTGAGGTCATCGCAATTCCTAAGTGACAGATCTGCTAACAGTAGCATGTCAATTATTAAATTTGGACTGGCTTCACAACTGGGTTCAGGCAATGAGTCCTAATGGTTATGACTTAACATAACATGAAAAATAAGGGGTCTGAATACTTCTGAATGCACTGTATAGTGTTATTTCATGTTCTCTGGAATTCAACATACATGCAAAACTAAGCTTCTATAACATATTACAAAAACAAGGATTTATTTAAACATAATGAATAATGATTTATTTTTCATTATGAAAAGCATTTCAAACAATAATTGAGAAGTTATATTTACAAAAGAACAATCGTGAATCAATACTATTGAAGACTTGGAGCGATGTCAATGTGGTTGATCCTGAGCACTGTCTGTGGTTGAACAATAACTGGACAAAAAAAAAAACACTTGGTTAGAAACAATTATTAGCTAGCTATAAAAAGTACATTACAAGTAGCAACATCATATGTAAACAGAAAAAGCACTGGTTCAATCATAACAGTAAAAACAGCAGTTACACCAGCCTATTCACATATCTCTTCTGCTGCAATATGAGGAATTTCCTTTCTGAAGTTAATGTTCCTGTTTATAACTATACCACATGAATCCTGACTGGCCGAAGTGGAAAGAGGAATTTAGGTGGTCTAAAAACAAACTCAGAGATAATGGCCCCGATAGCCAGTATCCTTCATTAACCACTTATACAGCACATTATACAGCATGTGTAACAGTTAAAATTCTTCTCATCTTAACCTTGGATTTCTGTCCTTTATCCAGTTAAATCACAGACTTAGAAGACAAACAACTATTTCACAATTAAGAGACTAGACCAAGAGATAGAAGTACATTTAAAAAAAATAATTTGATCCAATCTTTTTTTACAGATACCGATTCGTGGTGAAAATGAACCTACTTTTTTTGCATTGGAATCTATGTCTTTTCCAGAATGTCATGTGGACTTTGGGCCAGGACTCAGTCTTCTCTATAACTGTAGCTTCCACTCTCACAAGCTCTTTTCTGAGGAGGGAGTAAAAGGAGTAGAGGTGGAAGCATAATAAGCAAAGGAAGAAGCGGTAACTAGCTATGCTAGTTCCTGTTTCATTTTATTTCTGTTTATCTAAACAGCATGACTTAATACAGCAATTAACTAATCATTCTCATAATGTTTATGTATTTATGAAGAGTTTTCTGGAATGTGAGCTTTTACCCTAGAAGAGGCCTGCCAATGAGTGTGAATTGTTCTCCTCCAACCAGCAACACCTTGTTAGTAGGGTAACAGAGGTTTAAGCAGAGTCAAAGAGATAAGGGTAGACATGAGATATTGTATAGAAGGGGAGAGAAAAACAGGTACATAAATGCATTTATTCTGGTTCAGTATGTAAAAACAAATAGCCTAGTTTAAATGACATGAGGCCTCAAAGCAATTTGCCTGCAAACCAAGTGCAGATAGACAAGCTAAATATATATTTTTAGGCATGGTCTGAGAGGTAAAAAGCTAAATTGATCATCTATTTAGTCTACCTTCATAGTGAAATAAAAGTAGTTAGCAAAAACAATGTTTTCATTAAAGGTATTGATTGATTATTTAAATTTTTTTCAACCGTCTTACACTATAGTCTATTATATTTGGGATAAAACGTCTTCAAGTAACTTGAGCTTCAATAACCTTGAAAGTAATAAAATAATAACGAATACACTTTTTTATATACACCTATATAAAAAAAGTACTTTGATAGCATCAAAGAAAAACATCCAGCTGACAACATACCTTCTCCATTCTTATTCGATCTCCACACTCTGCTTCAATGTGATTTTCAATCAGGATCAGATCCTCATTGGTCACTTTCCACTGACGACTTGCAAAATGCACAACTGCAAACAACCTCCCGTAATCCTTGTTGGCGATCAGACTGTTGACCTTCTCCACAACCGCTAAAATATAAGACATCTTGCAATTAGTAGTCGAGTCAGTCCACATTACTATCCTTTCTAGCTACATAGGAAACCATGGAATTAGATAATGTCATTCTAAACAACAATCAAAATTCTAAAAGCAATCATATAGCATCTATTCAAACATGCCCCATGTAAGTCGTTTTCAATTAAATCCAACTTTACGGTCGCAACAACATGATTTATGTTAAACATGTTTCTGAGGGTTTCTGCAGCACTTTGGTGGGAAGATATTCATCTGACAGATCACAGGTTTGCAACAGGTGGGTTCAATCTGATGATTAGGTGGAGGAATGTTATTTATGGTGTGTCAGTCTTTTGCAGAAGGAAGAGGCTGCAGAGTAACAAAGAGAGTGGGAGCAGGACGGTGAAAGCCTTGAAGAGGCCACGGAGAGGAAAACAGCCCAGCTGTAGACTGGTGCTCTGTAGGCGGACGACACAGAGGTCTTCTTCGCCATCTTTGAGGCAAACATCGGGACTTGCAGGTGGCGGGAGGTAGAACGGGCCTGTCACCTGCTTCCCCTGCCAACGGGGGTGGCCATGGCTGCCTGCATCAGAGGCGGGCAACTACAGGGCCGTGGCCAGGGTATTTCAGGACTGGTTCGGACTAAATCCTGAAGAACATTGGCGCCAGTTCCAAGCCCTGGCCTTCAACCCAGAGTGTCAGCCCTACCTATTTGCTCAGCAGCTGCTGCACACAGCGGGCGCTCGGGGCACATTCGTGGACAGGGGAGGGAAAAGACAATCACACCAATTTCCCCCATCCCACAAACAGGTCCTCTTTCACCATGCAGAAGATGCACCCAGGCTAGGCCATTTCCGGAGGGAATGCTTTGCCTACTGATGGATTAAGGCCAGGTCGTCCGTGCCACTGGCATGCAGACCACTTCCCTTAGTCCTGGGGCGACATACCGCATTCCAGTAAGTTTCCAAGGGGACACACCCGGCTCTACTAGATTATGGCTGTATGCCGTCCATGATCCAAGAGCGCCTGGTTTGGACCAAGGCATCAGTAAGAGCATGGCTGTTAGTTCAATGTATTCATGAGGACGTGCCCGAACATCCAGAGGTCCAAGTCGGATATGGAGGACGATTTGTGCCAATATTAAATAATTAAATAAATAAAAAGTGAAATGTTGACTGAAATAATTAAATGTAACACAAGTCTTTACGTTAACGTGCTAGCCAGCTACCAGTGCAGTGGGAAGTTTATTAGTTAGTTTGCTACCAGTGGGAGCTAGTATGTTACAGTTACATACCCACAGATTTATCATTTACTATTGTTAATTGTAGAAAATTGCAGCGCACGACTATTTTATGCAATGACCAATACTGTGTCCTGACTGCTCAGCACACAATACGGGATCATGACGGTCAGGCCTGGCCCATGACCTCGCAACGCAACGGCGTTGACTGCGTTGGTTGCGGCTGGGCAGCGGAATGGACAATGAGCTGAGCTGGCACATTAAATTAGTTGAAAAATGTTGTCTAAATATAAGAAAAACATGCAGGGGGAATACTAATTTTGTATTGATTTAATGCAATAGAGAGAAGAACAGAGAAACAAGTAGGCTGAAGTCACTGTCTCACTGGTTACGGTAATATCAGAGGGAGAGAAGTTCAGACAGGAAGTCTAAAATTCGAAAGCTAGTAGGAAGGTAGGTGAAAGCAGCCAGAGAGGAGCCCAACAGCCCATCTGTAGACTGGTGTGCCGGATTATTTTGTGTAAATTAATAAATGGGTGACTCCAAAGTGGGACCAGTTGGTCAGGACCTGATCTGTGCAAGAAACTTCACACTGTTAAATGAAAGATCTGATGCAAAGCAGGTAAGTGCTGCAGATTGGCTAGTAATACAGACATGTGACATTAAATAGACATTAATGTAGTCTAAAAATGTGTGGGAGTAAGTGGAACAGCAAAAAAAAATCCAATAGGGTCTGGGACAAGTCATAATTAGTGAAAAGCTGTTTGAAAACGACTAGTATGACCATCATATTGATGAATCAAAGCCTATTGGTTTATAAGCCATGGAAAAGTTATCACCTGCATGCTGTATCAGTTCCTCCTCTGGGCTAAGGTAGGATACTTCTGGCCAAGGTGGTCTACATAAAGATACCTGTGGAACCACACTGGAACGGAGCGGGACATCATTCAATTGATAACCAAATGAGTCCATTATTATGCATTAATGTTTGTGTGTGTGAGTGTGTATCTATCAGATCAGCTCACCGTATATGGTGGAAACATTTATAAATCAGTGTAATTAACGTGGGTTAATAAAAAAACAATACATTTGAAACAAATCAAAAACTAAACAGTAATATAGGCCCTATATTATTAAAAGGAATAAAAAAAAACATAGGTAGAAGGTAGATTGTATAGAAACATTACCTGGATGGTAACGTTAGCTTGGTGCTATGATAACTTTGCTGGCGTGTAAAGACGGGGGAAATAAAACCTGAAAAATAAATTGGTTCGTGTTTAACAGCAAATACTACACTGGGGACCATCCTGGCATCCATAGAGGTAGGCAGTGTACGATGGGAACAACGGGTTTGACACAAACACATCGACAAGTTGCAAGGATTTTTCAAACAATTTGTAAACGTTACAGAATTAATACATTTACGTTAACTTTCACTCATTACTTACCAGCCTGGTTTAGAACGGGAAAGTTCACTTGTATGGGCCGTAATCTCCTAAAGGTTCTTATAATTTCCACACACCCACTCCTCAAAGTCAACGCCATCTTGCTAATGTGCTTGTCTTGAGCTAATGTTAGGTGTAACAATTTATTTCGTCCGGTTTTTTAGTTGAATCCGTAAATACACATTACAATAATACAACGGATAAGCCATGCACATGTTTTTAGCACAACAAATAATCATAACGTTACATCAGTGTTAAAGGCCATACGTTTTTCAATCTCATTAAATATATACAAGAGTTAGTTACCTTCCGGAAGTGATTACAGTGACTGTGCTCGGATGTGCACCACCACGTCCAAACAGTACTGCAAAAATATGTTTATAAATGTATATATAAATATATTTATATATAAATATTTGTTTTTATTTGCATTCAGTTGTGTTTATTTTATATCATCATATATAGTGAGACAATCATATATAGTGAGAGAGAGAGAGAGAGTATTCCAAATGAGGTTAATATGTTGAACCCTCACCAGAGGTTTAGGCTTAATAATGAAGCAATAACATTTTGTAAATTTGTACAACCCTATAGTAATTTTAGATGCAATGCTCTTCAGCCTACTTTATTTCTTGAAGTTCTGGTGAGTAGGCTACTATTAGAATAGACCCTCCAGACATGAATGTCTTTACACATATGTGGCAAAGCTGGGAAGGAATATTTGTACAAGGAGTAGAAGTACACTCTGCGTCAGTGTCAAAATGTAACACTGCACAGCATTCCCGTTTAAATCCCTCTGCTTTATACTATCACAACAATAAAAACAAAGGTTTTAGGGGTACAGGTTCACATTTAACCACATCTGATGTTATTTGTTCACTCAAGGTTCCCTTTATTTAGTATTCAAATTCTAAAACAATTGTGTTAAAATGAGTGGCCAAATATTTTTTTGAGAAGTTCTAGAAATTGTACATGCACAAGATTGAAACAGACTATGTCTACAGAATATCTAAAATATGGTCCTTCTTGGAACCAAATAGGCTTCTGCGCTACAATTCTAATATACCCATTGGTTTTCATTTATTGTGCATAGTTACCGTCACATAAACTAGAATCACTCTTTAAAGCCAACAACACAATGGTTGAATCTGGTGACAATATTGTGACATATCATTATCTTGGATCATCTAGAAGCAGATAAGAGACAAAAAAAAGCAAATGCTGACAACTGCAGTCTATAATAATACTTCTACATTTAAAGTACTACTTGTATTCATCTTTTTTGAGTGGGCAGTATAAACAGTCCAAACCAAGAACAAATATCTGAAAGATCCTCAACTGCATTGCGTTATAAGCTTAGGGAACCAGTAGATGTTTAATTGATTGGAAACTTGTACCATCATAGCAGCCCAAGCTTGACTTAAAACAAGACATAACACATCTTTTCAAACATTTTATTTCTACATAAACAAACAAACCAATCAATAGGGATCACACAATCGGCTCACATAAACGACTGCTTGAGTTTACATAAGATTTTAAGCCCTGGAGACAGTAAAATTAAAGCCTTATAACAATGAAAACATACAAGACAAGTATCTACCGACCCAAATAATTAAAACCATAACATTTTGGCCACCAAATAATTTCAGTAATGTTTATGCCTCACACCTAAACCACACCAATTTCAAACAAAACGAGAGGAAAAAAGTTTTTATTGATTGCAGAGGGAGGATTTTGTCTTATTTTTGTCCTTGGTTAATAGTCTTACCAATCAACATCTATACAGAATGGGATATTGGTCATTGGTTTTACAAGTTTTCCTCTCATTGTGTAGTAGCGCTTGAGTGATGCTTGATCTAAAAAAGAAAAAGGCAAAAACTGTACAAACCAAGAGTTTAATAAAATCACCCACTTTGAACCAATAAGAATGGTCATATTTCACAGGTTTCTCTAATACAGTAGCAGCAGAAAGATTACAAAGAGTAACCTGTAGCATGATGATACAATATCCAATTAAATTAACCTGGGATATAGTAATGCAATTTACTATTATAATAAAAATTATAGTGGTACTAGTTTTACATGAACTATGGAGAGATCCATGGTAGAGACTGGATGAGCCTACTTTAATAGCCCCATTGTTACCCAAATGTACCTCTTAAAAACCCCAATATGTCCACGTTTGAACCTATTGTAGATTTTTGGCTAATGAAATGTTTGGTGAGCATTTTAGACAGTTGTGATCCCCAGAAGCTTACTGGCAGGGAACTTATTACAGACACCAGTGGGTTTGTACGCAAGTCAATTTGTGAAATGAAGAACCAACATAGGAAATGCTGTAACTCACAAGCAATAAACACAGCAGAACATGAGTCAGACTAAATTAAAAAGAGATACAAATCATTACACTGCAAATAGAGGAAGTTTGGACGAGGAGCACAAACACACTGGTAAATTTTTTTAACTCAATTACCAGGACAGGCATGGAAAGAAAACCTCCTGATTTGGTATTTCATTAATATACAGAGCCACTAAACAAACACAGGCAGACAATCACTCTGTCTCTCTCATGTGCATGCACAAACCAACACAACTTGAAAGGGCACATCCTCCAAAACTATTTAACGAAAAATGTATTAGGTTATGCCAGGTATTATGCTCTCAGAAGTCTAAAAACCAGTCAGTAAGTATACAGAATTTCAGCCACCATGCCAACATTTAGAAATACGAATGCTCCTTTTTTTTTAAGTTAGGTTATTTTGTTTAAATGTTAGGGTGTATTATGTGAGAGAAAATATGACCCATGTGCAAAATATTTGGCACTGGTTTATTAATTATTGTAAATACTATAAACAAAACTAAATCACATTTTGCTGAGGATTTCAGTGCAGATACAAAAAACAAACACGCATGCTTAAATAATACACTGAACTGTGACATTATACTTAACTGATCTACCTGTGTAATTTAATGGTTTTGAAAAAGGCTAAATTTGCACACCATTAAATAAAAAATATATATGTCCGTGGTGACCCGACACTCTCAAATACAAAAACAGGTGATTCAAGTGATTCGGTTTTTTTCTATTTTAGCTTGCTAAATTGAAACACCCCAAAAGATTACGGTACATCATGCTAACTAATCTAGAACAGAACTACATCGTCCCCAGTTCAGCAAAATGTGACCAAAGACATTCTATAAAAGTTTTTTAGAACTCACAAGAGAGAGAGAGAGAGAATACCCACACTCACACGCAAGAGTAGTCTATAAATTGATTGGCTGCTTTCACTCACACTCACACACACACACACACACACACACACACACACACACACACACACACACACACACACACACACACACACACACACA
>JAVQIZ010009236.1:0-18332 GCA_036023535.2 Galaxias brevipinnis
GCGCCACCCTCTCCAAAAAATAACACAGCCGAGATTGTCAGCGAGATACCTGTGTTATATATATATATATATATATATATATATATATATATATATGTGTACGTTATGAAAGGAAACCCAAGTACGGGCTCATTGTCATGCCCGTATGGTTGGTTTCTAGACCTGAGTTATCCGCCTACTACTTCGGTCCCTACTGTTTCCTTTACCTTGGCTAGTTTGTGTTCTCGGATATGACCTCCCACTAATGCCTTCAGATAACAACTTTGCTTTATTAATTTGTACTGTTGCTAAAATTACTAAACCCTTGCTGCTGAACTTGCCAGTGTCCCCACTATGGAGCCGTTGCAATCATGCTAACCTCTCAGCCCAAATGAAGGTCCATAACATAACAGGACACAGAGCCAATAAATATATGGGGTGGTACAGAGGCCAATGGATGACACACATACACACACATACACACACACACACACACACAAACACACACAAACACACACACACCAATCCAAACCCTCAAATATGCACAAATACACATGAACAGAATTGGCACAGTTTGTCTTTCTGTGTGTGCTAGCTAACAAAGGATATGAAGAAACAGCTAGATTAAATTTATGGTAATTCTGATTCTTATGGAAATTACTTCAATAACTTCAAATGATTCTGATTTGGAAACTTGACAATGTAGTTAAGCACCACTCGGACCATTTGGTAGATTTCACATTCGCACGCAATGACAATTGGCAGTGTTTAAAAGGAGACGAATCAAAGAGGCAGATTAAAGACTTTGATTTAAAAATGTCTTCAAATCCTTTCACTCCCATGGTCACCTAATTTCTTTTTTTTATTTTTATATTAGGACCAAGGGATTAATCGGATGGCTATACAAAGGGTATTACAGAGATACCGTTAATAGAAACCAAGCTTTAAGCATCTAAGCTATAATGTACTTCTGAGGATTGCCAGGGACTTCATTTGAGGCTTTATAACAGTGAAGCTATTCAATTACAATATGAGTCTGCACTTGCTTTAGTAACAGCTGAAGTAAAAGTTTTAGAATTGCATCCCAGCAGTTGCAATAATGTATCATTAAAGAACAGAATCACAAACGTATCTTCCTATAAGAATAGGAACAAAAAATAATTAAATGGTCCTCTGGGAGGACCAAGCCACCTGGGTAATCTAGTCAATTACAGTGAGTTACGCCTACTCACCCATTGACATTCACATTCAATGAGGGTGTTGAGTGGCTCACATCAGGCTTTTAGCCATTCTTGTTTGCCCACTTTATGCTCTCATCTACTCTAAGTAATTGTCCTCCCTGTGCATACATGATCTAAGGTTGAGGTTTAGGGCAGAATGTGTGTACCTTGAAAAGCATAAGCATCTGCACAGAAAATTTAGGAGAACACAGTTCACCTCGTAACTACAGATTCAAAGTGATTTGCTTTTGTTTTTTGTGGCAACATACTTTTCATTAGTGCATTTCTAAAAAATTCAAATGGCTGAAGATGTGGTATTATCATAAGGATCTCTCATCTGGTGCATTAGTCGCGCCAGAGTTCACAAAGAGTGTAGAGACAGTCTCACAGATGCAAACTTGGAATTGTCAACACAAGCATCATTCACTGTCTTTGTGAAAATAACTTGCAAAAACAAAATGAAGCCAATTCCCTGCCAGCATCTTAATAACAGACAGGCCCATGATATTCTAGTTGAGGGAAATTCATAGCAACCAGCTTGTTTCCTGGTCCCACATGCACTGAACTGTTGAAGGGGGGATTATGTGCGTCAGTGTGCGATTTGAAGGGGGGATTTCCCTGCTCTGGTCTTTCTGTCCCTGGCGCTGCAATGTCCCCGACGGGCATACACCCCCCCACCCCCCACCCCCTGAAATGTTTCCGTTCAAAAGTGATTTAATAAGTGGCTTTTTAGGTACGATTAAAATTGCACATATATTCTGTCAAATTGTTTGCTCAAAGAATAACAATAGCCTATGTAAAATCACCCAAAGTGTATCAGCACAACAAACGTGACAAAAAATACATGGAATGGATTTTAGTTTAACTGGAGGCGGATAATGAAGTTTGACTGTATGAATTGGATTGGCTGAAACACTGGCTATTCCATCTCTTAGCGCGCACCGGCCTGCCCCCAGAGAACAAACCTTTTCTTTTTAAGAGCAGGAACATTGGAGTCGACGGACCTGGAGGTGGCAGAGGGAAATGACGAGTCAGGAAGTGAGTTAGGAGGTATGGAAGTGGGTGGCGGGAGTTCTGAAGAATGGGATATAGTTAGGTAGAATAAAAGCAAAAGGAAGGGGAAGTGTGATTCGGATGATAGTGAATGCAGAGGGAGAGCAACTGTAGTTGAAAGGAGGGGTGAGGATTACAAAGTAATTGTTAAACTTGTGCAAGAGGATGCTTCTTTCGGCGACTGGAATCCATAACAGCTAACTCGATCAATATGTAGGGTAATTGGGGAGGTGAGGAGCGCTAAGATCTTGAGAAATGGGTCACTGCTGATTATATGTAGGGATAGAGGACAACAAAGGTAAGCAATCGGAATGGGTAAAAGGAATGGTAGGAAAGGGCAACGTTCTCTGACTAATGACAGGAAATGGGTTAGGGGCGTTATTACAGGGATTCCGGTAAGTGTGTCGGTGGAAGATGTTAAAGGGAAATGTAACAAATGCTAAAGTGAGGAAACAAACAGAAATGGGTTGATGTGTGATAAGTCTCTCGGTTCTGATCACATTTGATGAAGAGAGACTTCCGGAAAAGATTTTAATTTGATGTATGTGTTAGGATGTATGTTCCGCAACCACTCAGATGTTTCAAGTGTCAGAGATTTGGACGTGTGGCGGCACTGTGCAAGGGAAAGCAGAGGTGTGCTAGATGTGGTGAAGACCATGAGTATGGCAAATGTGTAGGGGGGACAAAGCTGAATTGTTGCAATTGTAGAGGGGAACATAGTTGAGTTTACAGATTTCAGGGTGCCAGGTTAGTAAGAGAGCAGCAGAGGTGCAGCGAGTCAAGCGTGCCCAGGGAATCAGCCATACAGAGGCAGTCAAGTAGATTTCAGGAGAAATGCAGGAGTCAATGCAAAATGTCATTTGGAATAAGGCTACTTCAAAATGTGACAGATGCAATAAGATAAAGGATGAAACTCTGAAAGTGAGGAAGCATGATGTTGTCCTCTTTATGGTGGAGATAATCAAATGTTCGGCACAGTCAAAAAGCCGGAATGAAAGGACCAAGATAACTGTCAAATCAGCTGAGAAGTACCTTCATGTGAAAGGTCTGCACTGGGAAACAGTTAAGGAAATTCTTAATGAAGATACACAATCCACTCAGACATGGGTTTGATCCTCGTAATGGTGTTAATACTACTTTAGTGGAATGCAAGAAGCGTAATTGCAAATGGTCAAGAATCTAAGACATATGATGATAAGATGGGAGAGAACCCTGATGTAATTTGCGTGCAGGAGACAGGGGTGAAACCACAGTTGGATTTTATTATAAAGGGAGATGCTGCAGTTGGAAGAGACGGGGAATCTGGCAAAGTGGAGGGAAATGAGCAGGTGGATATTCTGGCCAAACTATCACTGGAGCATGTAGAACTACAAGTTCTGTCTAGTTGGTGGCAGTAATGCACCTTAAACTGGTTCACCAACCACCAATAAACACTAACAAAGAAGAAGCAAGGAACACTGAGACAGCACTAAGATAGTTGGAGTGGTTGTTTTGATTTTGTCTCACTAGCATTTGCAATAAGAAATATATAGGCAAAGCCAAAGTGGCATCCGAGAAATAGTGATATCCCAGTAATCAGTCAACTATTTACTTGAAAACTAATCCTGTCTTAAAGTAATCTGATTGATATTGGCCGAGCAAGTTCCTATAGTGCTGTCGTTATTTTTTAACTAGCTTGCTAGTATCACATACAATTCAAGCTCTACATGTGACACATCTAGCCACCCAACTTGGGTTAAACCTAAAAAAGATCTGTGGCTATAATGATGTTCTATTTGGATGGACAGGAAGGATTGCTAGATTAGTTTACTTAAATTTTCCCATGGACGGCGAGACAGCGAGAGGTGCACACAGACTTTGGTTTAGTGTTAAAGCAACTGTGGGCAACTTACATTTTTGATATTAACGCATTATCAATACATTTCTTCTGATGGCACTCATTTTGTCTGCCACCAAGCACGATCTCCCGCAAAACTGACGAATTGCATTATGACACAAGGAAGTGCGTCACTAAATCAGGAACAAATGCCCATCCTTAGAGTATAGTCGTTGAACATGCAAACAATATGCCGTGACGTAAGGGTAAATTTGCATTTGGGAACACTTGCGTTCAAACGTTTGCTCAGACTTGTTCAATGAATATCCAGTTTCAAATATCTGACATTGGAAATTATAGATATATTGTATTTTAAAGATCAATTAAAATATGATGAACACTTAGACCTGGTGTATATTTTATATGTGCAATTGTCCCAGCACAATCAATTAGCACACGTGACGAAATTGCAAGGTATTAGCTTATACTGCACACTTTCAAATTACACTTAAACGTATTCAGCTATTGGTAGTTCAGTGAAGGTAGCCTGTGTCTTTAATTATAGACAGACATAAAAACCTATGGATAAGGAGTCTGGCTTGCCTATTTCCAGACTATTTGAGTTATGGCCTATATGTGAGTTATGGCCTGACTGCCAGACAGTGTTGGTGACCCTTGCACAGATAGGCACCCTGGTCCGTTTTCAGAAGTGCCATTCAGAGGGCCAACATATAATTGCTCACAATGGGTTGGACGGTCATCTGCTTGATATATTTTTTGTGTGTTCGCTATCTGAACAGCTGATGATGTAGAGCTGTTTGGGTGTCAATCATTTTAACAGTGACTGCAGCTGGCAGTCTAATAGGTCTCTCCAGTCAGTCCCTAGTATCAAGGCAGATGCAATTACCACCACTTCACATACCCTTCCTGGCCCTGGATGCTGTGCTAAAGGCTTGTTTTTGGGACAGATTTAGGCAATGAACAATGACTCGGAGACTCCAATGAAATGATAATAAACCTCTCACAAAAACGACTTTGTCTTATGAGTGGGGTGCCAAACTAAACAATTTCAAACAGTTTCCTCTCGTAGTTCCTTCCAATTTATTTTGAATTATGATGTTCTGTGTGTTTTTTCTTCAGGAAAAGGGTGGGATTTCCTTTTTTTGGTTCAGACAAGAGCCAATAGATGCTCACTGTGGTAAAAGCATACACAATTTGGAAAAAAAACATCCTCCAATTGTCAAGAACCATTTAGTTTCACACTTTTGGACACTTCAGCCTGTTATAAAAACAACATCACTTTGTTAAGCACTGCTGCGGAAATAGAAATGAAGAAAATAAGTATATTCTTAAGTATATCAGAAACAGCAGAAATTAGAAACCTAGTCAAATCACTGGGTCATGACCATGTGTAAAAATTATACATTTAAATGAAAACATATTAACACATTTTTATTTATGTCATGTTTAGACCTGCTTCATGATGGTTAAAATATTAAGGCGTGTTTAGTCATCCAGCGGCAAGGAGGCCTACATGGATGGCTGTCTAACTATGTGGATGCAGGTCACTTAACGCGCGGCAGAGGGAGGTGCGGCTTTTCAACTTAGCCATACTGTGCCCGAATCTTTGCAGCAGACTTGACAAAACGCTACAGGCATTGAGGGATGCAGATTCCAAATGGCAGGATTCATCCTTTAGACGGAGACAGTTATTTTCCATTTATATCCAATTAATCCTATTTGGTATAGTGATAGGCTGCCTATCCTGTTACCGTTCTGTTGTAAGGTTATTTTCCGTGTCATCTCACCCAAATGAAAAGCCTGACCATGGACTAACTTTGCTATTCCCACAGACAGCGTGAACCACTCTTCCAACATGTACAAACAAACTACATTTCAAAAGGTCTGTAAGAGAATGTAACAGATTTTCAAGAAAGCACGTTTAACTGCAATAATTGCTGTCTGTTCTGAAGCAGTTGTTAGATCTTGGCTGTTCAGCGCAGCGCTTTTACGCATTATGGAGGACCTTCTGAGGGAGCAAGACTTCTGGTCAATGACGAATTACTCATGGAGCAACTCGAGCAGGGGAAACGAAACAGCACGGAATAAAACAGTGAATCCGCTAAAACGCAATGAAGAAGTGGCCAAAGTGGAGGTGACTGTCCTCGTTCTGGTGCTCCTACTTGCGCTCGCCGGGAACATTTGCGTCCTTTTAGCTATCCATACAAGCAAACACGGACACTCTCGGATGTACTATTTCATGAAGCACCTCAGCTTCGCAGACTTGGTGGTTGCTATCTTTCAGGTTCTCCCTCAGCTCATTTGGGATATCACATTCCGCTTCTATGGTCCTGACATACTTTGTAGGCTTGTTAAATATCTACAGGTAGTTGGCATGTTTGCATCAACGTACATGCTTGTTTTGATGTCCATAGACAGGTGCTTAGCGATATGCCAACCACTTAGCTCCTTACACAAGCGGAAAGACCGATTTTATGTGATCGCATCTTGGATGCTTAGTTTGATATTTAGTGCTCCTCAGGTGTATATATTTTCTCTGAAAGAAGTAGGGAACGGAGTCTACGACTGTTGGGGTGACTTCATACAACCATGGGGCGCCAAGGCATATATTACCTGGATCAGTCTTACCATCTACATAATTCCAGTGGTTACTCTTAGTGTTTGCTATAGCCTGATAAGTTTTAAAATATGGCAGAACTTTAAATTGAAAACGAGGAGAGATCAGTGCATGTCACTTACTCCGAGGGCATCCAAAGGTGCGGCGCTAACACGTGTGAGCAGTGTAAGGCTCATATCTAGAGCCAAGATCCAGACGGTGAAAATGACATTTGTTATAGTTCTTGCATACATTGTTTGTTGGACTCCATTTTTCTTCGTTCAAATGTGGTCTGCGTGGGATCCGGCTGCCCCGAGAGAAGGTAAACTTGGTTTTGCACATAGTGTGGGGACTGCGCATTCAGTGGAGTGTAAATGTACAATTACGATAATCATCAACAAAATGGTTAAAATACTTGAACTTTTGCTCCATCATGCGATTATAGACAATTTCAGAAACCGGACACATATTATTCTTATCGTCACACACACACACACACACGCACGCACGCACACACACACACACACACAAATAAGTAAAATGTCAGATGTTTTAATGATTTAGTGGGAAAATTCAGGCTATAGTTTTTTCCCAAAATTATATTTATTGTCTAGAAATGGAGCTTTTAATTTATTTAATTCAAAACCTAAATCAAATATATTGTCTAACTTAAGCAAGTGAGTTTTGAAAATTTGGCAAAATCTATTTTCATTTTGAGGAAACAGTAGACCTCTCACCAAAGTAGGGTGTGGCATGTTGCTGATGGTGGCCTGAAAACAGAAAATACCATGGAAATATGCATAATGAAGTTAAATACATATGAAAATGATTAGTTTAACTACCAATTGTATTGTTGCGGCTTGAGATTACATAAAAATGTAAGCGCTAGAAATAAAACTCAAAACAGACAGACCTGACAAAGCTGCTCTAGGGACACTTTGTGTTTAACTTCATTGCAAGACGTCTGAAGTATAAGATTCACTGATAGAGCTGGGATAAGGTTTCTTGGACATATTAACCATCTCATGACATGAAAGTTAGCTTCTTGCCCTCATGAGGTCCCACTGGGTTGTGTGCTAATGATGGTCATTTCTGAGTAACAACAGTTGGGAGATTTTCGACCTCTGAAGACCTCAGCTTAAATGGGGAGGACGACATGTCCAAATGAAGACAAGGTTTCAAATCTCCCAATTTACACGTAGAAGGTTGACACTCCTTTGCATAACTAGAAACACCTGTGCAGAAGAAATTATTCCAATCTCCATGTTCCAACAACAGCATCACTGCATTGATCTGCCTCGCTTCTGCTTCTGATCGGTTGTTCTTTGTGCTAATGTATTCGTGTGGACGATGCTGTTTCTGATGCATGGTCTGTCTGCCAAGGGTTTCACTGGAAGACTATCAGTCAGCTCCAGTCAGGGTTCACGACTGTAGAGAGGAGAACTCTGAACATGTGCTATTGTTTTGGTGTGATTGATCCGCTTCTTTGTCAGAGATCTTGCTAATGTTCTCCCTATGTGCATCTTCTGTCGAGGCAGTGCTGGTCTTCAAACCTATGGTCATGGCCCCCTTAAAGGGACAGACATTTCAGTAACACACAGAGCAACGTTTAGGAGAGATACTGTAGAGGTATCCAAGAAAACATTTTTTTTACAGATTATTATAGTTAACAATGTGGCTGCCCATTTCTAACTATGGGGATTTTGTATGCTACAGACAGATAAAAATGCATTTAAAGCTCTTACCAAGATGTTAGGAATCTCAAAGAGTACCCAGAGCTTGTGCGAGTACAATCTGATCACATTGTTCTATCACACAAAGTGTCCCTCTGTAGTCCTAGTCAGTCCTTTTATTTGACATGTAGAGTGGTCAACTGAGGATGAGGGGGGAGTATCCTGTGGAGGAAGAGGAGCCTTGTCAGTGTTTCATCCTTTCCATGGCACTGCTGGACCATTAGTCACCTGAAGAACTGGAGAGGAGACACTATCTAAATCACTCAGTGGGACCGGAGGGACTGTACGCCTTTCTTACTTTAAGGAGTGGGGGTTTGGTGTTTGTCATAGCATGAGCCAACTGAACTGACAGTCGGACAACATGATGAGAGGATACGGTGAATTTGAGGAAACATGTACTTCTTATTGGGTGGTTTTCAACTACGGTCTGTGATTTTGTGAGTGTAGGATTTCGACGTAAGTCTAGAAAAGTAAAACAAAAATGAGGTAAAACCAACCACTGATTGTATAGTATTTCTAAAAGGGCACCTATTGGATCTTGCATTTGGTAACCCAGGCCACAGACATAGGTAAATGGAGAGACACCTGCAGATGGTTTGGCTCTCTCTGAAAGGGGCCATAGAAACCTGCAAAGTGTTGCTCAGTGTTGCGTGCTGTTATTATTAGTTGTGACACATGAAGAAAGCAAACATGTTGTTCCTGTGACACAGCAGTGTATTATAGTGACAGAATTTTTTTTTTATGCCAATCTTGTGTTTTGCCAAATTGAAACATATGTAACAGAAGGGCCCTCATAGCTTCCACTTGGATGTAATTTAATCAGAAAGTGTCTGTGTTCGTCCATGTATATTTTTAGTTTTTATCGCTTTAGCTGAAGTTTTCACGTTGTCACTTTGATTATTTGCTTCAGTGCCCAAAACAAATCGAATACACTTTCTCTCGAAAATGCAATGTCCGTAATGTAGATAACGTGTTACTGAATTAACTTAATTAATTACTTGATATGGTTGGGTCACATACGAGGTATGCTACCACCGTAAACACAATTGCTTTAATCTTTTTTTTTTTTAAACTATGAAAATGCAGCTATTTCATTAAAAGAGATTGTACAACCCATAACTTGATATACTGCACCTCTCCACTGATGTAATGGAATAAACTCTTTGGGTGTGGTTACACACATGAGGCATTATAGGGGTGTTTTAAGCATGTCGTAAAAGCTAATAATTGATGCATGATTCAGTTTCAACTGAAAAAAACAAGATATGTGTTTTAATGTTGATTGTGTGCACATTAAATGTATATATTTACCAGTATAGCTATAGTTATAAAACATGTATACTGTTGTATATGAGCTGCAACACTTGACAGCTTGGCAGCATGTAAGCCGCAAATAGTCTAAACATTTCTGTTAGTCCAGCAACATTTTTGATTGTTCTGCTTGGTGGATTTTTGTTTGCTCAGAGGTTTTGTGGGCTGTCTGCCTCTACTTGTCTGAATTGTTTTGTAAACATAACAAGACCTGTGAGATAGGAACCGCTGTGCAGTGTACATGTGAGAGGACTGAGGTTGTGTCTAAGACCCATTTGCATTGCCTTCGTTTTAATCTCATTTGATAAAATGTCAGGTTGCCTGAGGAGATTCATCTAATATGATTCACAGGTTGCACACTCTTTTCACAAATCATTCCACGTTTTCCATTTCAGTCATTCACATCGTGTGCGTGCATGCGTGTGTGTCCATGCGTGTGTGTGTGTATGTGTGTGTCTGTGCAGTATGCTTATCTATAGCTCCTAATACATGCATATTATCACCAGACCTTTAAGGATGAGAAGACTTCCTGTGTTATTGACCTTATGCATTTCTTTGAACAACACTGAAGATGAATCAACCAAACTTAATTGTATAAATTTGTTTTTTTATGTATTTTATTTTATTTATATTGAAGTATAAGCTGCAATAGCTGACTTTGCAGACAGAATTAATATGATTCTAAGCTGAATAAAGATATGTCAACTTCAATTTTTTAATGATTAATGGTATTACAATTTTGTATTAAGTTGATTTAAACATCAACATAACCAATATTCAAGCAACATTTGTACAGAATTCAATAGGACATTGCACAAACAGTATGGTCGCCGTTGTTGCATACATTCTCTTTGAGAATAATGCTTAATTACAGAGTATAATACTAAAACCCAATACTAGTACTTCAATGCACCGCGCCTTAAATAACTTACAAATTGGGGAATGCAAGGTTGATCAAAGACTCGAAGTGTACACCGCCTTTTACATCCAACATGTTTAATGTCTAAAACATGAATAATAAAGAATGCCAGTTTGCCACCCTATCAATAACATCTGCTCCTCTCTCTGATCTAGACATGGCCTTCATCATCGCCATGCTGCTGGCCAGCCTCAACAGCTGCTGCAACCCCTGGATCTACATGTTCTTCGCGGGCCACCTGTTTCGGGATCTGATGCAGTGCTCCTTCTGCTGCTCCAGCCCCTTCCTGACGGGCTCGCCGTGTGGCTGCAAGCGCCAGCCCAGCCGCAAGAGCACCTCCTCCACCTATGTCATCAAAAACACCAGCAGCCAGAGAAGCATCACGCAGACCTCCTGTACCTAAGTAGGACACTTAGCCTTAACACCTAAAACAGACCTCTGGTCCGCAGCGTTCTGGATAGACCACCTCCTGTCCACCTATAACTACCTAATGTTTTAATGGTGTGGTTAGGAGACACCAATCATTCCTAGTTTTACTTGGGCTTAATCTGCTACTCTTTATTTAGATCATTTTCTCATAACAAAAACTACAATATTTGAACAACACTCTGTAAAATAATGCTTCTTGTTAAGTTATGTTCAACACATGGCAGGAGTTAAAACAAACAAAACTAATTTGTTGAACACATTTCTTTTTGTGCTACATAATCCTGCACTTCATCCATAACCACTGGAAAATCTTTTTCCTACTCTGTGGGGTACATGGTGCCCTTAGCACTTGCCATGCTCTGGATCTTTTTGGAACAAATCTATTAATTTCCTGCTATATTTCGTTATCTAAATCGGATATAAAACTGCCTTTGCAAAGCCAATTACTCAAATGGTGCAATTCTGTCCTTTTTATTGACCTTTTTTAGGTTTTAGTTACCCTCTTAACTCGGTTTTCCTCCAAGGTTGGATTGGGCACCGCTTTTGTACACTATAATGGACCATAAAATGTATGGTAAAGGGTGAATGTGCTGTGCAGGTCCAGAACACACAACGAGGCCGCTCACAGTAGAGTATAGCATGGCTTTTCATCAAGAATCCACTAGCCGAGAGATCTTTGCGGTTTCCTCTGGTGTGTGTGGAAATGGCACTGACTGAATTGAATGTAACCAGACACTTTTTCGCAATAGTGTATATATTATCTCAGTGTGTTCACAGCTGTATTTGTTGATTACAGTACAATTTGTTGTTTTGAGTAGTTAAACCAGCATCTTAATGTTAAATACAAGCCACTTATGGGCATTCAGGTAAGTATTTAAAGTGACTTTATTGCCCTGACTACTAAATGTATGTCAATCATTAATCTGACTGAAGTGTATATATGTGTAAATTGTGTTTTTGATTGTTCCGCTTCACACATTCTATCAGTGTGTTATATAGAATCACAGTTTGAACAGTCCTATATATTTTTTTTCCGAATTCACATTTAACATTTGTATATACTGCATATACACACACACATATATATATATATATATATATATATATTATATATATATCAGCTTCTGCTTCAAAACAAGATGTGTATTGGCAAGAGTGCAATGAAAAAATAAACTATGAAATAACAATGTTTACTGGACGATTATTCATAATGTTGATAGAATTTATATGAGATTATTTGACATATAATATATTATACATTTTTAAATGTTGAAACTTTTAATCGTCTCAAGAACTGCTTCGAGTACTTGTTTTATATTGTTGTGCACAATGCCATGCCAAAGTATTTGGTACCCCCTAGTGGCCACATATACTCAAAGAATAAATATATTCTGGTGCTGTGCAGGTTTGCGCAACCATGGATGAAAGAATAAGATAATTTCATGTGTGGAAGACTTTTGGGTTTCTATAAGGATCAGATAAGCATATTCCTCATCCTCTGTCGGTTCAGTGCTTGGGTTAGATAATTGGAGTCCTGTCTGCTTCAGGCCCTAAACTCATGTCAATGTAAATTCCCTATTATAACTGGGTTTTTTTTACAAATTGGTAAATCACAACTGCAAAGATAAATCCACAGTATGTACAAAGCAGATATTCAATATTTTCCAAATAAATCAAACAGGCAAAAAATTCATTTTAAAAGGGAAAATCTAAAATGTTATTAGAAATTATTAAGAAAGGTTTTGTTAAATGTACATAAATTAAATTTATTGGCAAATGTATACATTTATTGGAAAAACAATTAGAACCAAAACCAAAGAATGAATAAAGACAAAAAGTCAGATAGCTCCCATGACACTAGGTCAATTCTAATGCAAACCATTGATCTAATGATGTCATTAATATATAATTCCAGAGTGAAACCACACAGTACATGACATACCACTCTAGTTCAAATCTATCAACTTACAGAGGTCTTCTCAACCATAAGATTTTGCTATTGTCACTTTATGCTGCTGAATCCTAGTCCCTGAAGAGAGTCCAAACAGAAAGTCCACTGGGCCTACACCTCCTTACGCAGAACCACCCTGACACTGCTGAAGATCTTCCCGATGGCCTCAAAGAGCGGGTCGCAGAAGGTGTGCACGGCCAGGGAGTAGATGCGGCTGCAGCACTGGGACTCGATCAGGCAGCTCTTGATGCAGGGCATCACAGCCCAGATGTGGCAGAAGGAGAGGCAGGCGAAGAGGAAGCCCCAGATGAGGGACACGGGGATGCCCAGGACAGCAGAAAGCACCCGGTAGCACCAGTACTTGGACACGGTGAAGGTGGTGTAGCTGGCCTTCCACACACCGTCCAGACTGTGGGTGCCGTCAGGCTCAGCAATCACATCCTCAAAGTCGATCTGTGGGACGGGAGAGAGAGGGACTAAGAGACTACTTCACAAACAACTGCCAAGACAATCTCTCTGGAACAGTCTCAAGATTAAAAAACAAACATACAAATGAAAGTGATTGAATTCATCAACTTCTGAAATGAATACATGGGACACAAATAGGACAAATTCTAAATTGGTTAAGAAACGTTAAAAGAAGATACAGTATATTAACATGATATATTTCACCATAAAAAAGCTGGGGCAGATATTTCTTTGAACCTCATACCACACCCCATTACACTCCAGAAATAGACCCAGTATCTATACTTGAGGATCAGAGCTAAAGCTAGCAGGCTATTTCAGGGCACATATTTTAATAGTCCAAAGGCCCACCAGAAAGGTTAATAAGCTATCCTCCATGAGCTTCTGCACCAAACTATCCCTATATTTTAGACCAAACTTGGAAAGCCCTCGGTGTACCTTCACCACGTCCTCGTTGATCTGCTTGGGGTCCCTGTTGATGAGGTCTATCTCCTTGATGCGGCTGTCCCTGCGGACTTTCTGCTCCTGGCTATTGTTGATGTCGGCCATGGTCCCCACAGTCCGGCAAGAGGAACACGAGGGGCAGCTGAGCTTTGATGCCCGGAGGGGGAGAGACCTTGCTGGGGTTAGGACGGGACGTGTTGCTGCCGGCTGTGATCCTAGCTAGCAGACACAGTAGCAGGGCAGGGAGTGGCTGTGGTCAGGCTGCTAGACCCCCACTCACTGGGATGTCACTCCAGGAATGCCAGCGGGCAGCTGCCAGTGTTGACAGCCTGGTGCAGGGAAAAGGAGATCCCGCACGCACAGCATGGATACTAGAGATACATAAATATGGATACACAAGCAGACACACACATACGAACACACACACACCACCACAACCACATACAAACACACACACCAACACCCACCACACAAAAAACTCAAAAACACAACACCAGCGTGGTCCATTGTACATAAGCTCAGTTCACACTAAGATTCAAAGCATCTCTTAGAGTGGGGAGCAGACCTGTGTTGCATTTCACACTACTACTGTACACAGCTCAGTATCTGCACACTTATTACTCCACTGGGGCCACTACAGTGGCAATTCTCTCACCACAATGCTCAGAATAGACAGCCATTACACCACTATGGGTGTAGGGCTCAAGCAAAACTTCTGAATATATCACTTGAAACACAGTTTATCGTGCATTCCTACGAATCTTTTTAAAAGCAATAATCACAAAAAGGAGATTTTTTTAGTTTGTTTTGTAAAGTGTGCAATACCGCACCCTATGAGTAGAAAATGCAAATGGTTTGTTGATGTTTAAACTCCGCATGCATTTGTTTCTTCATTCATAATCAAAAGGGATGATCAAGGCCATAAAACTTTGCATAATCACAGTAAGCTGCGCTGGATAAAATCCACAAAAATGGAACCTCTTCAACACCACCTGCAGTCAATAAAAGTGTGTCCCCATCTAACATCAATGAAACCTAAGAGCCATCCAGTTTAGAAGTAAATCAGAGTGCAGCGTTCCAGAGCAACCTAAAAGGTCAACCAATTGAGGAGCAAGCAAGAGGAATTTAATCTGTTTTTTATTCTTTAAATGTATATTAAAAAAAAGTTGATTGGACTTTATTACAAAATGTAAAGCACCTAGATGTGATGTGTAGGTATAACATCAGATTAGTACTAACTTTCAACTTGAATCTTTTCAGATGTTAAGACAGGGGCATTAGAGTGCTTGATAATTTTATGTCAGCAATTATTTTATAATTATTGCATTGTGTATCTTTCAGAACTTTCTCGTGTAACACACAACATCAAGCACTCCCACCTTTAAGCTTTGTTTAACAGATATTATTTTCCTAGGAAAGCCCTCCACAATGTTCTGAGGGTAATCATATTAAGAACACAATGCAAAAGCCCTTTTCTCTTTCGCTAGGTTTAAACTTATGACAATCTTATGTATTGTTTTATTGCATTGGCTATGAATTTCATGGCCACAACTTTCATGGATCCTGAAAGAATTGTTGATAGACCGAGTGTAATTAAGACTTTGCAACGAATTAAGTCTTTAAATCAATAAAACGATACGACAGTGCCAATTGTACATTACAATAGTAGTGCAACACTGAAGGGCTGCATTTACTAAACCATTTTTTACTGAACCACTTTAAAAGTTCCTCACTCTGTAAAGTGTTAATGGTATTCCATTTGATGTATCTGCACAACATGGCACATATTTATCTGGCATCATGGTAACTCTGTAGGGAAATTAAATAGAGTTTGCACCAAACACAACACTGTACATTCTCCCAGCGACACACTCCCACTTTGATCCCTCTCTTCGCCTTGGAAGTGTAACCATTCACTCCTCTGGAAGTAATTTTTAACACAACTTGGTCTTTGTTCCAGAGATCTCAGTCCAGGTGTTGAGTCCTATGACCCACCTCTGATTCCCCGCGGGGTCTTTACAAGCCTCAAGCTGGCCTCCAAGGTCTCCAAGACAGCTTTTTTCGTGGTGCAGGGGATAATCTCAAGGTCGATGAGTTCCCCCTGCGTGGTGATTAGTGTCATTCCCGGGCCAGGTGAACACTGAAGCGTCCACAGCACCGTCCGGCAGTGGTGAGGAACGGCCGCACGCTGATGTCCAAGACTATGGCCCACAAGGCCTGGAGCCAGCCCGTACCAAAGTTGAAGCACTTGACGCATGGGCTGACCATCCTGCATAGGGGGCAGAAACACCAGTAGTAAGGGAAGAGAACTGGACCTATCACTCTGGACAAATGTCTGGATAGGATACATATGTCACAGCATGCCACAGTAGAACTGAGTATCAATTCACTGTTCCTACTGCTTAGGCAAAAGTGGGAAATTGCACCGGACCCACCAGATGTGCAGGCAGCTGAGGACGGCAAAGATGAGGCCAGAGAGGATGGAGACAGGCACAGCCAGTAGCACGGTGACCGCCCTGTAGACCCACACCCTGGACACCTCAAACAGGGCGTTGCTCCAGAGCCACACCCGGTCCCCGCTGCGCACAGACACCGGCTCCGCTAGGACATCCTCGAAGGTGACCTGACCGGACACAGGAGCAATCGGCAGTGTGGCCACGGTAACGACTTACAGACGGGTCACACTGATCTACACGATGCTACTGGCCCAAATATTTGCACCACTAATATCAGGTTGTATGTATGTGTGATTATGGACACAAGCGTAGAGATGATTTCTACAGATTTTCAAAGTGATTAACGATACATGAACAAGTAATTAATAGAGACAGACTCCCAGGTAAATTAACAAATGATCACTAGTTTACATAAGATAAGATTACACTGTATACTGACAGATAAGACAGAGATGAAACAGGAGCAAACACAGGCTGGAGCTTACACAAAGCCAGACACAGGTGCAAACAATTACACTGATTAGGAGAGCTGAGTGAAACTCACTGACGAGCCCTGCTGGGCGGATCCCAGTGTTCCAGCCTAGTCTCCGTGACAACTACAGCCTCAGGAGGCTAGCTACTATAGGACCAACAAGGCTCGGTTTAGTTATGCTGTAATGTACTCATGAGCACAAATTGTAGTCAACCAAATAACCACAGGAGGGCAGCATGGTCAAGCCAACCAATCAGTTTTTTCTGGTTGTAGGCAGCATACTGTACCCCTATGATTTGTCAGATTAAACTGCAAGCAACTGATAAATATGCTAAATACAAATGAATGTTCTCATGTTGAGTAAAAAAGTAATTTGAGTAATTTTCATTGAGATTGACTTGAGTAAAAGACACGGGCCGTTTATAGAAAAGGTCTAGCAAAGGTGTGTTACTCTGCCTTAGCTGGAAAATTGTACAGCAGACATCATGTCAACCGTGTGAGTTTGTCCTGGATAAAATACCTTGAGGCAGTCATTGATTCCTCGGGGGTCTCTTATGTTGAGCAGGGGCTTGGTGTCGCTCACGTCCACCATGGCTGCCGTGCTGTCATCCTCCTGCTCTGGCAGGCCTTCAGGAGTAGCCCTCCACAAAACCTCGGGCTCCTCCAGCTCCTCTGAGTCATCGGAGTCACACAAGTCAATCTCGGTTTCCGCCGGATCGACCCCTTTCATTGTGCTTTCCATTGAAACAGGTGAGATCAACCCAGCTCCAGGGCCAGAGTCTGTCTCTGTAACACCCAAACAGATCCACAGGCAAACTCCTACTCAGACCCAAGGCAGGCCAACGGGCTAGCAAACCCCAGGGTTAGCACTCTGCCGGGTTATATTGGGAAAGTGACTGTGCCCTGGCTGGTATTTCCAGAGGGACATTCGCATGTGGGACCCCTCCCTGTGTCAAGAGAGGGTGACGGAGCCCACCCCCCATGGATCCACAGGATAAAAATACCAGGGAAGAGGACTTGTCCAGGAGACAGACACCCCATGTTTGGTATAGTACTCCCAGCCGGCCCACTGGAAACAGCTGAGGACAATTAAAACATACAATAGGACCCAGTGCAAAATGTAAATTGAAACAAGAATCATGTATTTAATGGAGAAATCGTAACAAGTAGCCTTGTGATAAATAAAGTTGGTTCCATCAAATCTATTTGTGGGCACTCTCAATCAACACATGCAAAATGAGGTGATGCCATAGCAGAGCTAGTTCAGGCAGGCAACTCAGTCACAACATTTATCCACGTCACATCAATCAACCAGTCGCATACGCTCAATAGTTCAACGCGGTCCATTTAACTGGAATTCACTCACCACACTTCCTCTTACAACTGCTTGCTCTGCTGCACCACACCATGCACTTGTTGTTGCTGCTGCCCACCTCCACACCAGCTTCCACCTATTTAGGGTCT
>JAVQIZ010009239.1:0-22584 GCA_036023535.2 Galaxias brevipinnis
TATATATATACATATATATATATATATGGCACATACTGTATGATAATATCATGCTTTTTTTTTACTCTCCAATTGAACAAGTCATGGCATACAACATACAGATTTGTAACACTGAAATCAGTCAGAAGCCTTTTGAAGGTCATGATGCCAGTCAGCCTTTAGGTTTTGGCTTCACCCTCTGGTTTTTTGTTGTAACTACAACCAAAAACACGAGAAACCAAGTTGCCCCTGGAATACTGCAACCAGACTATTTGTTCAGTTTTGAGTATAGAGCAATCATTACATTTTAGTTTTTTATTTAGCCATTACATATCATCACGTATTTTCAAAAGGGTTGGTGCTCTCTCCATGATATTAATTCCCTCTATGCTCCGACTTGTGATGTAAAGATGATCAAATACATCTGATTTGGTGTATTGAAATACTCAAAGCCCATTCTTGTATTTTGAGTGTGCATCAAATAAGAACTGCAAAAGGTCGCAATTTACTGTAATGGTGGTTTAGCATTCAACAGTAACACCGTCAAAATTAAACTACTCACGAGACTACTGAACAAATGTAAATATTTTGCAGTGACTGAAGACGAAAATATAGTTTAAAGTGTTTTAAGTGTTACCTGCTTATATGTAGAGACTGCAGAGATAAACGATTGGTGTAATAGGTGTAATAGGTGTAATCGTGTAATCGTGTAATCGACAAGCTTCCTTTATTTTTCTTCAGTCGCAGAATTCTGATGATATTTTGGTGGCATCGGCCGAGTGTCCCAGTGATGATGAGGATCTGGAGGAGTGTGAGCCGGGAACTGGTGAGTTAGCCCAACTTTACCAGTGGTACACAGGTATACTTTGTGTGAGCCGCATGTACTCTTTCTAAAGACAAACATGTTTGAAACGTTTGATGATATGTTAGCATAGTACTGAAGCTGTTTTCATACTTTCTTATTCTGCCGAGCCTCCATCTGATTTTGAGATACCCTTGAGATACCTTATGATTACACCAACAATATGTATGACAAAAAAAACTAAAAAGGAACTATCCCTACACATTACATTCATAGATTGTAGTTAAATATTTTAGCTTTGCTACTTCTAGAAAACATCAGCTAAAGTAAAAGGTATCGAGTGCCTTAATGTCAACATCAAGGTTTTTGACGGTCAAGTTAAACAATAGATTTGGCTTTTGCCACAGAAGGAGCTTAATATTGAGCAAGAGTAGCTTGGCCTTGTTCTAAAGGGACAAATGACTGGTATTAATCTTTCTGTAGCTAACTCTGCCTCTGACTTTTCCAGAAATGTGCCATTAATCACTATTGACTGGCCTGATAAGTGTGAGTTGTCAAAAGTAATGCTGAAAAAAGACTAATTGTCTTGGAGCCCAAGGTTAAGATCAGGAGGTTGGGAAAAACTACAATAGCCAATAGCATTTGAGGGCACATTGCATATTGCTTTTTTAATACAATCTTTTCTCAAGTTCAGTAAAGATTGTGTAAAGAAGTAACATAACTAAATGTGAAGTTGTGTCGTATACAGTTACTATGTGAAGGTAATTGGACTCCTTGACAATTCTACGGCCATTGCTCAGAGGGACAGTGTTGCCTAGAAGGTCACAATCCAAAGTAAATGAAAGCTTTTTGCCTACAACAGTACCCTTCCCCTCCTCCATTTAATTTCACAATTTAGTCCTTCTTTCTGTACCTAATATAACTCTTTGCAACTTCTCATAACTCTAGTTTTTCAATGTAATTTAATTATTTCTTACTTGTTCCTACCTTCTATCTAATTATACAGGCCCCTAGTGCTGAATGTGTACGAATTTAACCCTTTCTACTTTTCTATTGCCGTATGTACAATGTATGCTCTTATACAAAGTTTGACTCCTGACTGATTTAGCTGATACCCTTCCCATTGCATCAACAGTACACAACATTTATTAGGCATCTTCCTTTTTAAAGATCGCTTTTATGCAGCTTTTTTTAATTTGTTTTTCTCTTCATGCAAAAATCATGTGGCAATATGTTGATGTAAGTTACCTCATCACAATGGTTTGCTGTCTATTTTGAAAATACAGAAATGTGAAACTGTAAAACAATATGTTCTGTGATATAGCTTTTGTCCCTTATAAGGGCATAATCTTACATTTTTTAGAACAGTATGAATAATGACCATATTGTGTCTTAATGAATACAATTGTTCATTATTCATAGCAGGAAATATGTACTGCTCTTCTAATTTAGGGTCTACCTTCTCTTGTTTCCTTTCTAGGAGGTGAATTAGTGTTGCCTATAATAACAGTGGATTCCCTTGAGCCCCCATCCATCGCCACCCGTTACCCTGCTATCCCTCCTCCTCCCACCCTCCTCTCCCCACTCGAGACCACCAAAGATTCCCTGATACTCTCCAACCCCCACCCCCCCTGCCCCCCGGACCAGGAGGACTGCGGTGACCTTGTTGAAGTCTCAGCCTTCGGTTCAGGGGAGATGACGGAATCTGATGATGAGGACTTTTACAAAAACTCCCCTATGGTCACTGACAGGACAGTCCTTCCTCCACCCCCCGCAGCTGGTGAGGGTGGGGTCCACAAACCCCACAAACCCCGCCCCCTACCTCCTTCCGCTCCCACTACCAACCCTGACCAGCTCAACATCCCCGCGGGCAAAATGAACACCCGTGACCAGGTGCTTCTGCCACCCGCCCCTCCGTCATCCAGGAACACACCAGGCCTAACCTACCCACCCAATTTCCCCCATGTGCCCACAGCCGACCCGACAGTCCCTGGTGAGAAGGGCCACCCAGGCGCCGTGGAGGTGATCAGAGAGTCCAGCAGCACCACAGGCATGGTGGTTGGCATAGTGGCAGCTGCTGCTCTCTGCATTCTCATCCTGCTCTACGCCATGTACAAGTACCGCAACAGGGATGAGGGCTCCTACCAGACCGACCAGGCGCACAACTTCATTAACAACCCCGCTGCTGATGGCAACGGTGCATTAGTCAAAGACAAAGCACCTAGCACAACTACTGCCGCTGTGGCCAAGACGGCCACCAAGGGCAAAAAGAACAAAGACAAGGAGTACTATGTCTGAGAGAGAACAGGAAACCTAGAGGGTTGAAAGCATTAGACCAGAGGAAGGACATTGAGAGAAGTTCTTTCAAATTATTTTCTTTTACCAATTTTGTCCTAAGCTCCATCTCCAGATTGAACAATGATTAATATTGTGTCACCAGGCCAGATAAAAAAAGCATCTTGCATCTACTTTGCATTATCACATTAACCCTTTATGTTACATCATGCCCACAGGATTCACTACTGTCATTTATAAGACAGGAATGAGATAGGAAAAGTTATCAATTTGTGTCTTTGTACTGTATATAACAAACAATATAGACATAATAGGGTTGAGCAATGAAAGAACTGGAAAGGTTTTACTGTATGAGCAGGTTTGCATGAATGTCACTCCTTAATGTGTCTGATGTCTCTATGTCCTCACAATGGTGGAAGAGTCTGAGATTGAAGAGTGTAATACTTCTGATTGAAAAGCACAGAGCATTGAAGTAGATCGAACTAGACTCACTATATCCATGTTTATGATAAACTATGACCTGGGGCATTTCAGTTTCACCAGGCAAGACATTACAGAAAGTGGGACCAACACTCTTTTTAAAATGTAGAAGGGTTGGGCATATATACATTTTAAAAATATGGTTTTCCGTCCCTTCTTTCAAAAATAGTTTGTTGCTGTTTAATCACAATATTTATTTCTGGTATACTAGGCAGTCTCGGCAGTCTTTCTCTTTGTGTTTGTCAATATGATATCGTTCCAGTCACTCTGTTACTCTCTCTCGCTCTCTAATGCCCAAGACGGTGCTATGGTGCTGTTGCAATATCATAGACCTTTTTTGAAGCATGATGTATATCTCTCCTGCCGGAAAGTACCAATGTTCAAAGAGAATAGAAAACTACAACAGACTTAAGGAAACAAGTCGTATTTGGATGGAGAATTGCTCATTTCGTGTGAGATATCAATGTGCCATTCCATCCAGGAAGAATCTTAAAAAAATGACATGCTAGACTAGCAAAGACATTTCTCTGTCAACATGTATTTGTATGTATAAATGGTTTTCAAAAGCATTGCTTGTTTGTTTCCTCGAGTGTATAAGGAAACAGACATAAAACACCTTATGAAAGATGTTCTGCCCCTACAGTTTTCACTATCAAAAGAGTGAAGCCTGGATATTACTTATTATCAAAAGAAACTTTGGGACACAACTCTTTTGAGGAACATTTTCTGATGGCTCCTTAGAAAGAAAGAACTTGCCTGACTTTGGGTCAAGAAGCTGGATCTTTTTTCCTCTTACATAAAAAATGTAATAAAAAACTGCAGGCGTAAACATACAACATACAAATCTTGCAGAAGAATAAAGAAAATGCTTCCAGTGAGCCGAACATGTATTCAGATTTTTTTCTACCCAGTACTAAAAGACTATTCTGTGAGATTAATTATTTGAAGTTTGTGAACCGTGTTGATATTTCTCTGATATTTCGATGTTATCATTCCTGCTTAAAATGGAAGGCTACATTTTATGTTCTCATCTCATCTGCTAAAGATGGTAAAATTGTATTTCTTTACAATGTCCAACTGTCTTCGACTACTGTCATCATATAATATACTTTACAGTAGTTCGGGTTAGCGATTGTATGTTAGAGTACGCAGATAGTGAGATATGTGCACTCTCTTTTACGTTCTGGAACAACATTATGTTTTAAGTGTGCCGAAAAACATTGCTCCTTGTGTCTTATGTAAAACCATTGTCTCTGAATTCTGTTTACATTTTCAATCTTTGTGAATTCCTGTTATTTTTTATAAAGTGCCATTTAACATAGATCGCTCAGAGTATATTCCAGTCCTCACTCATTGATATTGTATAGTGTTACTGTGAAATGAATCTCAATATATGTACAGAACCAGGACAAAGGGGAAAATACACTTGGTTATATACTTTGTAAACATTGGTATTGTTTGGCTTCTTTGCATATAACACTGTAATTTACTGAAATTCATGCTACACGTAGGATGTAAAAACATCCAAACCACACTTAATTTATCAGTACATTGCCTGTTTTCTTAAACTGCGAGTTATAATGATTATAATAGACAATACTTTATACCACAGACTGAACTAAGGTGTCGCACATTTTTACGTAAGAATAGTTTCTGATCATTCTAATTCAATGGTGAACACAAACACAGTATTCACTCAGGGTGTTAATTAAAACGGAAAAATAAGGCCATAGTTCTGAAAAATACTTAGTTTTCACATTTATCAAAGAAGCAAACGTTCTATTAAGTAAAAAACAAACAATAATTAATAATAATATTAATGCATTACATTTATTTAGCGCTTTTAAAACACAAGCACTTAAATTACATATTAAATTTTTTTTAATGCACTAGGCCTATTGATATCCCAAAATACATGTAGTGTGATCCATTATTCTTTTATTAACTTTAAACTAGTGAGTATTTATTATTCAAATATTTTAATCTTTTTACTAAATGTACTTTACTATATTTTCTATTATATGATTTACACAATACAATGTATATGTTAAATCTACTAGTGAATAATGTAGACTAAATATTATAAAAAATACTCTTAAAAAATAAGTGTTTTTGTTTGTGTCAATGTGTGTTTAAGGTTTCAATTCTGGAACACGCATTAGCACACAGAAGCACTTGTAACCTAAATAAGACCCACATTTGTTGATTTGGAGGACTGCACATAATCAACATCTATGTATATAACCATCCTGGGAGGGGGTTTGTGTGTGTGGAGCACTACAGAGTAGCAGTGCTGGCTTTTTCAAGCTTCATGGAGTGGCACAACTAAGGTGAGTTAGCTTACCAGGGAGAAGAGTGTCAAGCCTGCTTTGAGAAACATGAATAGCAATCAATTATCCAGGAAACTTGGGCATGCACACTATTTAGCTGTAAACACAAGCACATAGTGTGCGCGTGGTGTAAGGAATTGTTGGACCCAAAGGACATTTCCTTTCCATTATATTAATGTTTATCTTCGAGGAGTTGTCTTTGGGGAAACTTTTGACTTGTATTCTGAATAAGACAGCTGACTTCTTCAAGTTTGAAACATGAAGTGTATGTAGCTTAGATGTATTCATTATTTGTCTATGTTTCCGATCCGGTAGGATCAATAAATTATGAGTTGGCTATGTCTTACTCTTGTAAAAGTCATCATACTGATAATATTGATGAGCATGGGGTTTTCCTTATTATTTACTACCAAAGGCACTCCCACTGAAGTGCCCAAAGAACAACAAAAATTTTAATTAGTTGGTACAACTAGGTGCTTTAGCAGTCTATGCTTATTAAGCCATGCACTTGCAAGGCCGGGGATGACAAGTCTCCTCCTTCTGCTCTTGCACAGATATAATTCCATGTGTTGTCATGGCAACAAGTCAGATAACCCGTCCACTGTCTACTTTAGAATTTTCGAGCTCCACTTTAAAAATGTTTTAGATACAAAACATATTCAAGTGATGCTAGTAAACACTATTGTGTTTTGCGTTAAAACAGATGCATCTTATAGTTAACTAGATAAGCAATGTCTTCAATAAATTTAAAATACACATGTCCCAATAACGTTCCCATTCTCTTCCTGTAGGCGTACGTTTGGTGAGTGTTTACTTCCCGTGCAAATGGCTAAGCAGCTAGCTAACTAGCTTACTTGCTAGCTTTCCAGCTAACGTTAACTATGGAGAAGGGAGGCATAGGAAGAACCTTCGACCGGTCGCAACTGGGTCAGCCAGCTCTGTAAAACATCAAATTTCAGTATTTATGAGGCCAACGGTAATGAGTTTGTTACTATTTTAATGTAAAGAGAACATTCGTTAGCTCGGATACTTAGTATTTAGCTTTAACAAGTAGACTTTAATGTCAGAAGAGTAACAGTCATTGGTCAACAGCAAGCTAAGCTAACTTAGCTAGAAAATAAATGATTGCTAATATTAGCTACAAAGCTAGCTTACGTTAGCGGAATAAGGTATCATTCCTTGGTGGTAAGCTAAAATCAAGATTTTGCAAACGCTTAATACGGAAGGAAGAGGCGAGTCAAGCTGGTAGCAGTTTTCAATTTATTAAGGGCGATCATTTTGCTTGGTAACATCTGCGAGATAGCTTTTCAGTCTATCCAACTTCAATTCGCTAGCGTTGGCTGTCAGCGTTAGCTAAGTTACCTGACCTAGCGAGCTAAACGGTACGTTAGTTAAAATGATGTTCGAATTGAAATGGGTTTACTTAGTGTCTAATGTTACCTAGATATTAAATAACTTTTTGGGGGATATTTGTCATATTATTGGCACTTGCTATCAAAGTAATCTGACTATTTGTCTAACGTTAGCTGTTATTTTTACATGTTAAAGTTTTATCAAATACTTTAAAGGTCAAATGTTAAAATGGAAAACATAATTCAAAGCCTACTTAATGTTTAAACCTGGCATCAACTAACGTTAGCTAGCTAAAAGTATTTTGCAGTGTCTAAAATGAGATTTGTTGTGTCGGTCTTGGATACAGAGATACAACGTTACCTGATAATAGTTCATTCTCCAACGCCATCAGAGTTGGCATCACTTGCCAGTTGTGTCTGCAAGTTATTTATCTGAATTGATGTAAGGTCAATTGGAGTATATTGTATGCCTTGCTTGGAATGAGTCTTGGATTTCAACCTCAATTAAAGTCCATCAGAGCCATTATTATTTTTATTTTTTGCAGATGAATGTTTTATGTTCATTCTGTGGGTCACCAGTGTGCCAAAAAAAAAACTCCAGCAAGGATTATATTTTGGCAAGAACTGCACAGAGAAGGAGCAGAGTCCTTCAGGCAGGAGCAAAAGAACATGGAAAGACTCTTTGTATCAACTAAAGAACCAAAAGCAGAGAATGAGGAATGCCATGCTTGATGAAAAGTGATTAGCTTTTCATACTCTATGGAAGTGCCGTTGTAGAAATAAGAGGATAGCAACGACTTATCAGTGTGGAGCTACAGCCTTAGAAGAAACCTTTTAACCCTAGGTGGACTTGCCTCTGGGTGAAGATGGGTTCCCAAGCTCTTCAAATATTGCGGCAGGGTGTGTGGGCTTCGCTGTCAGGGGGATGGTATGTGGACCCTCACCAGAGTACATTCTCAAACTGCTTCCACCTATACCTATGGATATTTCTCCTGGCGTTTCCTTTTCTTTTGTACATGGTGAGTACACTTATGGTGGTTTAATTATCAAACGATTAGTGTAAATCTATGAAATGTAGTTACTCTTCTGTTGTGCGTGAAAGGTCTGACTTCTGTGTAACCTATCCAATTACATGTCTACCCGCCAAGTATCATTCATAACATTTTGTGGCTTTTCTCGCAGGCTCTTCCCTCTAGTTTGGTGGTGGCAGCTGTGTATTGTGCTGTGGTGGCAGTCTTCTTCACCGCTGTAAAGGCTGTAAACTTCCGGCTTCACACTATGTTTGACCTTGGAGAAATAGTGGAGAAGAGGCAGGCCTCACTCACAGCCGATGTTCCAAGGATGGAAGAAGGAGATGATGGATCAGCAGCCCACGATGGAAATCATCACAGGTACCAAAAGTCTTACCAATGTTCTAAATGCAAAGATTTAGAGTAATGCAGGTGCTTTAAGGTCGAACTGGTTTTGACTTCAGGTTCAGAAACTATTGTGTAATGTTTTCTACTAAGTCACAGTAGAAATCAGTATGGAAATAATATTTTCTCCTTTTTGCATGGTTTTTCATTCTCAGGGACAGTAATGTCGGAGTGGAGATGACCGTATTTAGGAAGGTGAACTCGACCCCTCCAGTACGTTGCAGCTCTCAACACTCTCTCTATGGGCTCAATCAGGTGTCGGTAAGAATTGTTAAACCTTTTAACGGGACGTTATCCAACCAACAAACTGGAAATGACATGTATGATATTGAAAATGTGGCTTACGGCAAGATAAATAAAGAAGCTTAAATAAGTTGCTTCCAATGTAGTTGAAATGAAACTTGATAAAGGGATTTACGTTTGTGTGTTAAATTGTACTAATATTATTTTAATTGTGTTGACCCCACAAACAAGCCATTTGTTCTCTTGACCTTGTTGGGCCTTTTCCCAGGAGTTTCTGCCTCAGCTGGATGATTCAGGTGGTTCCAAAGGTAATATATGTGTCTGTCTCTCTTTTTCTTGGTCTGGTTTTTCTGAACTACACCAGGACAATGTTGTCCAATAACCAGACCTTATAAATGGTTACAAAATGTAATGCTAAGACCTAAAATAGGTTAATTAAAATGCTTGTCTCACTATTATATTAACTAAGTACTGTACCTCTCCCCAGATATCCGGGAGCTGATGCGGGAGCAGGGCAGCAACAATGTCATTGTAACTTCAGCTCACCGGGACATGCTTCGCCACAGTTCCCAGGACACTATCAGTAGGCACCCTGTTACTTTAAGAGAAAGCATAGTGCACACTTTACACAGGACCTGTATAATCAATAGTGGATTGCCTCAAATAAACAACATGATGGTTTTCCTACTGTTGTGTCCTTGGCTTTGCTTATATTGGTCTTTCACTCTCTGCAGGGGCTGCCTCTGTGGTCCAGTCCTGTCTTGCTGCTGCACTGGGCGGGGACTTCCCAGGTATTATCGAAATGCCTGGAGTTTCAGTGGGGTTTGGTGGCTTGCATCCTGGGGAGTGCCCGTCTATTCCACCCTCACCCTCCAGCCAGGAGGACGGAGGTGAAAAGGAGGTATTGCCGGAGGCGGAGCGGGTTCTGTCTCAGCTAAACCCCGAGGTGGACGGCATAGGAGCCTACTCTCCCCTGGGCCGCTCGGCCGAGTCTGAGAGCCTGGGTGACGCGCCCATCAGCCCGCTCATCAAGAGCAGCCTGAGTGAGGAGCTCAGTGAGAACCTCTTGGGCCTGGGCCTCGACCCTGTGACCTTTGTCCCAGGGACGGATCATCCAGGCAGCCGCAGCGGAATGGCTCTGGCTGCAGGCTCCACTGACAGCTGCTTTAGTGGGGGTGGCGCCACTACAGACCGCGAGACCCTCAGCACTGTTAGCAGCTACCGTAGTGAAAAGACAGACTCCACTCAGCTGGAGAGCCCTTCGCTCAGCCTGCCGCGGCCCGCGGACACTCGGGTTTCAGCCTCTGCTCCGGTGGTCGGCTGCAGCACCCCAGAGCCCTCAGAGGACCCAGCACCACAAGGGGGCAGCGACACGGACAACCTCTCAGACAGTGTGCTGCTGCGATCTCCATCCAAAGATCGGTCCCTAGGCCAAGGCCTGGACAGAACACTTGTAGAAGGGGAGGACTTGCCCCCCATGTTCACCGACACCACACGGCCCACTCCCTTCGAGAACTCCTCCCCCTCCAGTAGCGGACACTCAGAGGCTTGCGATCTAGACCGCAGGATCCTGCTGCCCCCTCTGCCCCCGCCGCGGCAGGCCAGCTCGGTGCCCTCAGGGCTGGCTCTGGGGCTAGTGTGCTCTGAGCCCGCGCTGCCCGTTTCCTCCACGCCATTCCTGCTGTCAGACCAGCCCTCCCTGCAGGCCCAGCAGGTGGTGCGGCCCAAAGACCTGAAGCTGCTGCGCACAAGTGGCAGCAGCGTGGGACACCGGCCCGGCCGCCGGAAAGTTCCCCGCAAGCGAGGCGGGGCGGCCAGCAACAGTTTCGACTGCGGGTCCTACCGGCGGCACCACAACCGCGCTCAGCACAGAGACTACATCCCCGTGCGCAGTCGCCTGGGCGCCAAGGCCTACAGCGAGAGCCTGTTTGAGGACTCGAGCGACGAGGACGACGGCAGCGACATGAGCGCCGGCTCCAGTCTGGGCTCCCAGCGGCGCTTCAGCTCGGACGACGACGACGAAGACGAGGACTCGAGCTCCTCCACCTCCTGCTACTCCCCTGACCTGGCCAACGCTGGCGTTGCATCCCCACCCCCTGCTGCTGCCACCCAGCTGCCTTCATCCCGGGAAGGGGAGCTGCCCGAGGTGGCCGGGCCCAGTCACTCTCGCGCCGCCCAGCGCTCTGCTAGCACTGCTAGCGCCAAGACTCATGCCCGGGTACTGAGTATGGACGGAGCGGGTGGAGGCCACAGCAACACGGTGGCCCTCCCGTCCACTCTGTTAACCATGGCCTCCTCTTCAGCCCCTGCCCCACGTCCCCTCACGGTCTCCAAGTCGGATTTAGAAGCTCGGAACATACACACAGACGGCTTCCCAGGCGGGCATCACCACCGCCTGGACTCCCTGGGGGGCTCCTGGGCTGGGAACCAGACAGGCTGGAGGGCAGGCGAGCTGCTGGAAGAGGGAGCAGTAGGGGGAGGTGAGCAATGTAGACCTTATGTTATTATATATAGCTGTATTCATTTGGAGATTACACTCATCACTGAACATCTTTCTATGTATTGTGGTACCAGAAATATACAAATGTGTTTTATTTAAATTTGGAATTGTGCTGAGTTTAGTCTCAGCCATAGTCCATCATGTGCTATAACTGTACATCTTGTCCCTAGCTATAGCAGGGGAGGATGCAGGTAAGCGGGACTCAGTCAGTAGTGTCAAGAGGACCCAAGCCATCCGCAGGCGACACAATGCCGGCAGTAACCCAACGCCTCCCCCCTCCACCATGGGATCCCCTCCCAGGTGGGTCCAGTATTACACGCTCTGTTTCTAGTGACCTCTGTTCACATCTCTGGTCTGTACAAGTCACAGCAATGACACTGTTCTGTAATCCTGTGTGGATGTGAACGTTGCTGTTTTGTTGTGCGTGTAGCCTCCAGGACCTCCAGCGAGCACGGACCTCGTCCCACTCCCGGGCCCGCACCCTGCCCTCCGCCTTACAGTTTGCCTCCTCCCTGCTGCTGCCCCGTGGAGGGGTCCACGAGGCCTCCACGTTTGATGACACCTCAGAGGGGGCCATACACTACTTTACGGATGAGAGTGGTGAGGAACTGGTCACGTGCGCCATCAAGCCACCTGTACAGGCTTTTCGGCTTTTAAGATGGCCACCCATTAACGTATTTTTATTTGCATTCCAAAATGGTGTGGTCCCAGTTAATTCTGCAGCAGATGCATTCCATTTACTCACTTTGTGTGTTTGTGCCATCGTGTAACAGGAGTGAAAAGGTCATACACTTTTGGACCTGCTGGAGGAGGCTATGAAGACCCAATGCTGTAAGTTGTAATGCTTGCGTGCTGGTGGAAACATTGTGGTTGGCTGTTAAGGTGTGCTCTTTGAGGGGCTTGCATTTGAACCACTGGTTTCTACTTTTCTTTCAGGGAGAGGGAGAGAGAGCGGGAGAGGGAAAGGGAACGGGAGCGGGAGAGGCAATCCCAGTCATCTAGCTTTACCTCTACCGAGGTCCCCGAGGGGGCGCCAGTCCTCTCCATGCTCCAGCCCAGGCCTGTTGTTCTGCAGGGCATGCAGGTACGCAGGGTGCCCCTGGAGATGCCAGAGGTGAGCCACCCTTCAATCATTCCCTATCCAGACAGTTACCGATCCATATAGAAATTATTTTAGTTATTATTTTAGGTTTTTTTGGGTGGTTTCGTTTTCAAGTGTGCTCAAACCCGGGTGTATGTGCTGCCTTTCTCTTCAGTTTGACCTGGATCACGAGTCCCTCCACGAGTCCCAAGAGAACACTCTGATGATTGAGGAGAAGGCCAAACCCAAGCAGTACTACCGCTTCTGGGTGCTGCCGGGGAAGTGGCTCAGAGTCCGCTATGACCGCCTTGCCCTGCTGGCCTTGCTGGACAGGTGAGACACAGCGAGGGCTTCAATGACTCTGGCCTTAGCATTGTGTATGTTCTGTCATATTGGGACTAAAGCGACGTGGAAGACATGCAATTTTGTCCTATCATGTAAGCCGGGCCCTTTATTCAGAGGCCCTAGTATTGATCCTTCTGCGGTGTGTTCCAGGAACCGTCGGGTAGGGGAGAACGTGTTTGCTGTGGTGCTGGCCAGCCTGGTGGCCTTCCTGGGGTTCTTGCTGCTGCTCCAAGGCTTCTTCAGGGACATCTGGGTCTTCCTGTTCTGCCTGGTCATTGCCAGCTGCCAATACTCCTTACTCAAGGTACACAACACAAAGCCTTGAAACAAATAAACATTTTTGGAGTCAAACATAGTATTGTATAGGTTGAATATTTTTGTTTTGCTGTTAAGTCTTTAAAGTAAATGGCCTGTTTCTATTCCTTCCTCCCTTTGTCTTTCTTTACAGAGTGTACAGCCAGATGCCGCCTCTCCAATGCATGTAAGTATCCCAGTGTGCCAGTCCAATCTTCTACATGTATGTGTGATCTTATACAGTCTCTGACCTCAAGCACCTTGTTGGTTGCCTTCTGTCTCCCATCAGGGCCATAACTGGATCATAGTGTACAGTCGGCCAGTGTACTTCTGCCTGTGTTGTGGGCTCATCTGGGTCTTTGATCTGGCTGGGCACTCGGACCGCCTGCAGCCGTTCTCACTCTACGGCGTCACCTTTTTCTCCGCAGCGTTTCTGCTCTGCGCCAGGGATATGCTCATAGGTTAGTCAGCTGTGTTTTCTATACATGCTATTTCTTTTGTATTGAGTGCTATTGTACCTGTATGCTCTTCTTACACACTCTCTTCCCATTGTGTTCTTCTCTGCCTACAGTGTTTGCCTTGTGTTTCCCCGTCATTTTCCTGTTTGGGCTCTTACCTCAGGTCAACACCTTCATCATGTGTCTGCTAGAGCAGATTGACATGCACATTTTTGGAGGAACTGGTAAGACCTGTCGGTACACTTATGTGCTGTATGGAAGTCTAAAATGCCGCTAGTGCTGTTCAGTGACACCTTTTCCCCCTGTGTGTCTCCACAGCCACCACCAGTCCCCTGTCCTCCCTGTTCAGCTTGATACGCAGTGTACTGGTTGCTGCACTGCTCTATGGGTTCTGCCTTGGTGCTATCAATGTAAGTGGCCCAGCAAGAACAAATGACACACAAGTAAAATTGCTGTTAAGAAGCAACTTGGTTGATTATCAAGATTATGCATACACACCATGTACTGACTGCAAGGAATTTTAAGCAATTAGACATAATGAAGAAAAGCTGAACGCTAAGACAAAGGGCAGGCACAGGGCACACACAATGGCTTTTTTTTATGTATTGAATTAAAATGTGCCAGTCTCTTTTTCCAAGACGAGCCATAATAGTTTGAACGCTAAATCTAAAAAAAATAATAAATAAAAATCCCATTCTGCATGAAGCTTTAAGTAGTCTAAAATAGCAGCTTTTGAAAATGCAAAACACCTGGCAAAGTGGCAGTTTCTCCTTGTAGAGCAACGAGCCATGATGTTCACGTCTGCCCTAAAGTATGTAGTCAAATGGTAATTGCTTAACATTCTATAAATTTGTTAAAATATTTACCTGGTTGCACAAGAGGGTCCTAGTTTGAATAAATAAGAATTTTCAATCCCCTTTAAGTTGTAATTCAAGTAAGGATGTAATGATTTATGCAGCGTGCTTTGACACTGCTGAGCCTCTCACTTGGTGTTGTGTTGTGAGTTGTAGGCCCCCTGGGTTGATGTCCACGTGCCAGTCCTCTTCTCTGTGTTCTGCGGCCTGCTCCTGGCCCTGTCCTACCACCTGAGCCGCCAAAGCAGTGACCCCACCATCCTGTGGTCAGTACTCTGTACTCTCCTCCCCATACCCTTTGTCTCCCTCCTTAACGGCTCTCATGGCCATTACAAAGCGTGTTAGATTAATCGAAATGTTCATCTCTGCGTCTTCCAGGTCTCTGGTGCGTTCCAAATTCTTCCCAGAGCTAGAGAATCGAACCCCCGAGGAGCCTCCTCTGGAGATAAAGGACCCTCTCCCTGAGAAGCTACGCAACTCTGTGGTAAAAGACCCCTTTCAACAAAGTATCTGACCCGTGGAAGGATTTGGTAAATCAAATTGACATCGTAAATAAAATACCCTTCTATTTGTCCATTTTGCAGAGGGAGACTTTGCATTCAGACCTTGTCATGTGTCCCCTCATGGCTGTGATCACGTTTGCCATCAGTGCCAGCACAGTGTTCATCGCACTGCAGGTTAGTGAGTTTACCTGGTTCGGTTAGGTTGGTTTGACCTGGCATGGCACAGAAGGGAGAGCCAGAAACGTACTCTGTCTAACCCCTCGCTCTGTGTGTGTGTGTGTCCAGCCTGCTCTTAGTTTTGTTCTCTACACCCTGGCTGGAGTGGTTGGCTTCCTCACACACTACCTGCTGCCTCAGCTTCGCAAGCAGCTACCCTGGTTTTGCCTGGCCCACCCTGTGCTCCGTTCCAGAGAATACAGCCAGTTTGAAGTTCGTGGTGAGTAGTAGCCTGCGCTTTCAACATACATCAAGCCGAAGCTTTTTCAGTGTGCAGATAAATAAAAATTTTAACCCGACCAGATGCCGCTCAGTTGATGTGGTTTGAGAAGCTCTACGCTTGGCTGCAGTGTGTTGAGAAGTATTTCATCTACCCGGCTGTGGTGCTGAATTCCCTCACCACGGAGGCCCGGGCTGTCAGTCAGAACCACAAGGAGCTGGACATGTAGTAAGCCCCCCCCCCCCACCTCCTCCGTCTCCTACCTACCTTAGCCCAGTGTAATGAGCTTCCTGTGCTCCCCGCGCCTTTGTGTTCAGTGTGGGTATACAAAGTGCGTTCCCTCCTCATTATTTTTGATTTGTCTCCGTTCCAGCGGACGTGCTCTCTTCATCTCCGTGGCGGGGCTGAAGCTGCTGCGCTCGTCCTTCTGCGCCCCGTCGCTGCAGTACGTCACCCTTTGCTTCACCACCCTCTTCTTCCACTTTGACTACCCCCACTTCTCGGAGACCTTCCTGCTCGACTACTACTTCATGTCCATCCTCTTCAGCAAGGTCAGCAGCTAGATTGAGTCGCCTCTCAAACGAATCCCCCCCAGTGTACTCGTTAAGGTGCACTTGTGTCGTGTTGTGTTTGTGGTCAGGTGAACGAGTTTGCTACCGGGGCTGTGCGCCTACACCTTTAGGCAGATGGTGTATCTCCCATGCCTGCAGCAGCCCTGTTGATTTATGTAGTGCCTTGGTTGGTATGTGGTTTCAGATGTGGGACCTCCTGTACAAGCTGCGCTTCGTGTTGACCTACATCGCCCCCTGGCAGATCACCTGGGGCTCTGCCTTCCACGCCTTCGCCCAGCCCTTTGCTGTGCCCCGTATCCTTCAGTGCCACACCTTGCTCTGGAATGATGGGGGCTTTGTTAACGCGTGACGCGTCTCATCAATCTGAACGTTCAGATTCTCTGAGCTGCGAGTGTTCATAGAACAGAGTGACAATGAAAATATGTGAATGCCGTGTCCAAAAGATTCCTTAACTCCAGCTGCACCCTCAGACTCTGCCATGCTGTTTGTCCAGGCTGTGTTCTCTGCGCTCTTCTCCACCCCTCTCAATCCCGTCCTGGGCAGCGCTGTTTTTGTCACCTCCTACACCAGGCCAGTCAAGTTCTGGGAGAGAGACTACAAGTAAGTTTGGTCTCGAAGCTGTTTTGTTTGATGAGTCAATCTGAAACGCAAAATCGAACAAACCTCTTGTTAAAAATGAGTAGCCTCTAAGAACGTGTGTTATATTGTGGCATAACCGTTGGTCCCTTTTTGCAGCACCAAGCGTGTCGATCACTCCAACACCAGACTGGCCACTCAGCTGGATCGTAACCCAGGTCAGCGCCGTCTGCCTTCTCCACCATTTTCTATTGATATCTATGGTGACAAAAATCAACTTCTCTGGTCTCATGCCCTTTGCCGTCTCTTGTTCTCCTAAAGGGGCGGACGACAACAACCTGAACTCAATCTTCTATGAGCACCTGACGCGCTCCCTGCAGCACAGCCTGTGTGGCGACCTGCTGCTGGGCCGCTGGGGGAACTACACCACGGGCGACTGCTTCATCCTGGCCTCCGACTACCTCAACGCCCTGGTGCACATCATCGAGATCGGCAACGGCCTGGTCACCTTCCAACTGAGAGGGCTAGAGTTCCGAGGTCAGCAGCCAGGGAGGGAGGCAAAGGGGGTCTTAGGTTTTTTAGAATATGGCCAGTTAGTTCTCCATGTGGTTCCCTTTGTACATCTCCTATTCCCATTTCGCCCCCTCCTTCATATCCGCTTCTCTCCTGTGTCTCTCCAGGTACCTACTGTCAGCAGAGGGAGGTGGAGGCCATCACGGAGGGGGTGGAGGAGGACGAGGGCTGCTGCTGCTGTGAGCCGGGCCACCTGCCCCACATGCTTTCCTTCAACGCTGCCTTTGGCCAGCGCTGGCTGGCCTGGGAGGTGGCCGCCACCAAGTACGTCCTGGAGGGCTACAGCATCAGCGACAACAACGCCGCCTCCATGCTGCAGGTCTTTGACCTGCGGAAGATCCTCATCACCTACTACGTCAAGGTAGGAGCAACGTAAATCCGTAATTCTGTTGAGGGGGTTGCTGGAATAATTTTTTGATTGAATTTTGTATTTCGTTTACCCACGTTTACTTCTGTGTCTGCTCACCTCAGAGCATCATCTACTACGTGAGTCGGTCTCCGAAGCTGGAGGAGTGGCTGGTCAATGAGACAGTGCAGGAGGCTCTCCGTCCGTGCCTGGGCCCAAGCTATGTGGATAGTGACCCCACCTTCAACCTCAACATTGACGAGGACTACGACCACAGGGCCTCTGGTATAACCCCCAGTGCCTTCAGTATGGTCTATCTGGATTGGATCCAGTACTGCAACAGCCGACGCCAAACGGTCAGTATATCCGCTTGCAAGCCTGTGCCTTTGTTGGGGCTTTTTTTGTGTGTGTGCGTGCGTGCGTGCGTGCGTGTGTGCAGTTTGCTCAGTCTTTCCTTGTTGTGCTTGTGTTTGTGTTGCAGCCTGTGGAGAGTGAGCGGGATTCACCTCTGGTCACCCTGTGTTTTGGCCTGTGTATTCTGGGAAGGAGGGCTCTGGGCACAGCCTCCCACAGCATGTCTGCCAGGTACGGCCACCTGTCCTCACCGACGCTGTCTCCGCTCTGCCCGTTAGTGTATGTCTTAGTTGCTCACTTTGTTTGTACGCTTGCTCCCTCCGTTAGTTTGGAACCTTTCCTCTACGGCCTCCATGCCCTCTTCAAGGGGGACTTCCGCATCACCTCTCCCCGGGACGAGTGGGTGTTTGCGGACATGGACCTGTTGAACAGGGTGGTTGCCCCGGGGGTGCGGATGTCCCTCAAACTGCACCAGGTATGGCTCGGCTACCGTAGCGTGCCCTTCTGCAACCGATGATTATGAAGACATGAGTGCCCGTGTGTTGAGACCTCCCTTTTTGCCTCTGCGCCCTTCAGGACCACTTCACGTCACCTGACGAGTACGAAGACCCGGTGGTCCTCTACGACGCCATCACAGCCAACGAGGAGAAGATGCTGATCTCTCACGAGGGCGACCCGGTGTGGCGCAGTGCCATCCTGGCCAACATGGCCTCGCTGCTGGCCCTGCGCCACGTCATGGACGACGGCAGCGACGAGTACAAGATCATCATGCTCAACAAGAGGTTCCTCAGCTTCAGGGTCATCAAGGTCAGGCATATACACACATACATATATACATACACATACTTCGGCCCAGTCTAATCATCGACAGTCCGGGGCTGTGAAGAAAGCCTTATTGCCCTGCAGTACTGTGTTCTTAAGACTTCAGTTTTGATTGTCTGTGTAGAACCTTGTGGGGCGAACACTGTACACAGGCTTGTTTGGGCCGACACCATCCCTGACCCCAGCCCTTCTCTATTGGTGTGCCCCCTGCAGGTGAACAGGGAGTGTGTGCGCGGCCTGTGGGCGGGTCAGCAGCAGGAGCTGGTCTTCCTCCGTAACCGGAACCCCGAGCGCGGGAGCATTCAGAATGCCAAGCAGGCCTTGAGGAACATGATCAACTCGTCATGCGACCAGCCCATCGGCTACCCTATCTACGTGTCCCCGCTCACCACCTCGTACTCTGGGGTGCACACCCAGCTCCGCTCCGTCTGGGGAGGGCCGGTCAGCCCCCACAACATCTACACCTGGCTTATCAGCAGCTGGGACAGGTAGACTACACTCGCTGCATAGATTAAATAACTTACCTTATTTCGGGATATGTTACATGTTTTGTCCTGCCAGAGACTGGTACATGAAAGCTTTCAATGACAGCTGTTTCCAGTGGGCTACACGTTATTTACAAACCATGTTCACCATTTGGACTTCTCTGTCTCTGTCGCAGGTTACAGAAGGGTTGTGGCGCTGGCTGTAACAGCGGGGGAAACATCGAGGACTCTGACTGCGGCGGTGGCTCTGCCTCCATCTCCAACAACCCCACGGCACACACCACCCAGAGCACCCCGGCCTCGGGCCTCCCCCTAGCCCACCTCAACACCATCCAGTCCTCCATGGGTCAGTTCCCACCACCGCCTCCTGTGCATTAGGACGTGACACTATTCCACACTATTAAATATGATCCATGTCTTTATCAATGGGAAGGTAACTAGTATGGCTTTGGTGAAATTATGAATTAATGCATGAAATCACAGGCGATAACTCTGCCTCTCTAGGTACCGACAACCCTGCAGGTCCAACCCCAACCTGGCCCCACCACCCCCAACCGCTCCCACTCGCCCTGCTCAGCCAGTCAGAGGGCAGGATGGACGCGGGGTTGGTCACATGCCTCCACCGCACCTCCTCCATCCAGGGGCTCCTGGGCTCCCAGCTGTCTTTCAGCAGCTCCGTGGCTCTGCCTCCACTACCCGGCCCCGAGCGCTTCTGCCCGGGCAGCCTTATGGAAAGCTCTGGGCTCAGGGGCCAGAGGGTCGGCCTGGGGCTGGGCCTCAGTCTGGGTCAGGGAAGTGGGCTGCACTACGACAGCCATTTTGCCAAGTGGAGTCTTTCAGGCAGAAAGGGCTTCGGTGGGCCTGCTGCCATGGAGACAGACATGGGCACATTGCAGAGTGTACGCACACAGGTGAAGATGACAGCCAGTGTATGTTTGTATGTTTATTTGTTTATGTGTGTGAAACCCTTTTGAAAGGAGCGTTTCAATATACACAGGATAGGATGTTATAATATCCATTTTGCCATACTCGAAGATGAGCACTTCAAAAGCCAATATTTTAGAATGGACTTGGGTTGAGAGCAGATATGGCATTGGGGTTTTCAAGTGGGCACCCTCCATCCCAGATGTTTTGTTTATTTGAGCCCACGACACCTCCAGAAGGCTTAACAGTGAGCAATAACGTCTCAGAGCCACCCCCCTCGATATCTGCTCTCAGCACGGCCAGATCTCCCTCTTCCTATTCCCTATTCCTGTAGGCGCTTTTTGCCTACTCTGCAGGGATACTTACCACCTGAAAAGAAGATACATTTTCCCTTCTCTGTTCCTGCAGGCTTGGTAAATGACGCTCTGCAGGAAAGCCTAACCTTTTATGCCTTTGTCCTGAGATTAAACCACTTTTTATGCTTTTTCTTTATTTTTGTGCCCACATAGGATCCTTCCTTTTCAGCCACAGCCACTGGTTACTTCATTCTGCTATATCTATTACGCAGTATACTGAAATACATATTACACATAGAACACACAAGAAAAATGTATTATACCAGCCGCCCATCTTCTCATTGATGCATATTATTTCATTGGAGCTAACTAACCTTGTTCAATATGTCCCTCCCCCTTATTGATCTCATTATTTTGGGAGGGTGACGATGCCACAAAATTAAAAGGTTTAAAACACAAGGTCGATAATATCTACAATATTTACTTGAGGCTCATGGAAAAGCTGCAAAAATGCCAAATTGTACATGATCCAAGTCACAGATATGCACGTGAATAAGGCCTTCATGGAAGCACACCAATCCGACATTCACGGCGCTTTCACCTGTCGCTTCACGCAACGCTCCCGGTGTACCTTGTGTGTTATGCGTTACAGCATGTACTATTGTCAGTGTGCAGGAGTATTTCATTCATATACTGTCTTTGCTTTGCAGCCTGCTGTCCCTGCTCCTCCACATGAAGCCAGTCCGACAAACGACCCTCTTGGGGCCACTCAGTCCACAGAAACACCCCCAATGAGTGGGGGTGACCCCCATACCCCTCGGGAGGAGTCTACAGAGCTGCCTTTACTTGAGCACCTGGGCTGAAGTCGGCGTTGGTGAGCGTGCTGTGAGAGCCTCTACAGCCAAAGCACACCCACCATGGCCAGTTCTGGATTGGGCCTTACCGGGTCAGTCCTAACCCTGTCCAGCAACCTGGAGTCCTTCCAATGATCCTGATTCTAAGTGAACCGAGTGGATTCATTGCAGGGTTAAAGAATCTCTGGAGATCTATGAAAAAAACAAAAACAAGCTTGCAACACGTTTTTTCTCAATAGTGCACATGTTCCAGTACTGGGTAGCCCTGGCAGTTATACCCCAGCCAAAGGAGACAACCATTTGGTGACGTTTTGAACAAACTATATGTGCAAACAAAACCAAATGCCGCTGTCCTGAACTCCGCTCTCACTTTATCCCATAGGTCTTGAATTAAGAAGCGTTCTCTCAAGGACTTTGCCCAAAAAAAGGGTCTTAGTCTTTATGGACAACCTTATGGTTGTAAGGTAATGTTATACAGGCCAAATGCCAGTGCAATTGTAAGGGATCATTTCCTTTTTGTAAATTTTTTTCTTTTGTGGTATGTACAGGATAAAGGACCCTTGTACCTGCTCTATAATCTGACATCCACAACAGGAACATTTACATGGCTAATCATTAAAAGGGAACTCAAATCCTATGTTGCTGTATGTGCAGATGAAGGATGAATGACTACCAAGACAAGCCTTGTTCTGTCTTCAACCCCTCCCTGCCACTGCAAATATGGTTGTTTCCTCTCTATAGACAATGTTCCAGCAGGGATGACCAGTCTTCAACTACCCCCCCCCCCCATTAGCACGCTGCACATTCCATAACAGCAAGAAAAAAAATCAAACCTGACCTTAGACAACATCTTCAGACTATTTAATTTTCTTGAACCCATCAGATCTCAACATTTCTCTTAATGAGCTATTTTTAAGGACATTGCAGTCACACCTAATCTAGCCCCTTCACTAACAGTTTCCTGGTGGAGTTTACAGTCCAGTGAGGCCTGGACACGAATGCTATATTTAGGGAGGAACCCAGAGGAATGTGGGCTGACTATAGACAGATCAGATCTCCAAGGACCAGGCAGGACAGAAGGAGAGGTGCTGCTCACCACGGACATTGGTTTTGCCCAAACAGAATTATAACTGAGAATATAATTTCTATGCCTTTTTTTGTTTTGTTTTCTCTTGATTTTTTGGGTGTATACCATGTCTTTATTTACTTTACTTGAAGAATCGCAAGTTTCTCAGTGTCAAATACATAGTGAGTTTCCTATAGTGTGGTTCCTTGCTCCCTACCTGACCCGACCCCATTAGCTCTGGACCATAGAATGGTGTGTGTGTGTGTGTGTGTGTGTGTGTGTGTGTGTGTGTGTGTGTGTGTGTGTGTGTGTGTGTGTGTGTGTGTGTGTGTGTGTGTGTGTGTGTGTG
>JAVQIZ010009242.1:0-23643 GCA_036023535.2 Galaxias brevipinnis
TACTACTACTATTAGTGCTACTACCACTGTACTACTAATACTACTGTCCCATCAATACTACTACTATTAGTGCTACTACCACCGTACTACTAATACTACTGTCCCATCAATACTACTACTATTAGTGCTACTACCACTGTACTACTAATACTACTGTCCAATCAGTACTACTACTACTACTACTATTAGTGCTACTACCACTGTACTACTAATACTACTGTCCAATCAGTACTACTACTATTAGTGCTGCTACCACTGTACTACTAATACTACTGTCCCATCAGTACTACTAATACTATTAGTGCTGCTACCACTGTACTACTAATACTACTGTCCAATCAGTACTACTACTATTAGTGCTACTACCACTGTACTACTAATACTACTGTCCCATCAATACTACTACTATTAGTGCTACTACCACTGTACTACTAATACTACTGTCCCATCAGTACTACTACTATTAGTGCTACTACCACTGTACTACTGTCCCATCAGTCCTACTACTATTAGTGCTGCTACCACTGTACTACTAATACTACTGTCCAATCAGTACTACTACTATTAGTGCTACTACCACTGTACTACTAATACTACTGTCCCATCAGTCCTACTACTATTAGTGCTGCTACCACTGTACTACTAATACTGACATTGCTTTGGTTCAGAGACTGCCTTGAGCTTCTGACAGAGTGCCGCAAGGTCCTTGAGGGAGGATTGTCGGCATTAGGCGTGCTCTGTGTCTACGTTGCTCTGTCTACAAAGTGTGTGTGTTCAGAAGCCACGTTGGAATCCGGGTGGCCGCTGTAAGTGCTCTGGGCCTCAAGGTCACCTGTGATGACCGCGGGACAAAACGGATGCAGATGAATCCTGAATTGGCCCATTTACAAACGCTCTTCCTGCCATTTCATCTAAGGGACGACGTGCTCTGCTCAGAACCGGTACATGCACATTACCTCACACTGCCCCAATCCACATAATGTGGGAGAACGTGTGACACACACCTGGGGGCCAGCGAGCTAATACGATTGGAGGGAGAGGACAGAGGAAGGGCGAGCGGCGAAAGTCAAAGGAAACGAGACGTTTTTCAATGTTAAGTTAAGTTTGTCTGAACGACCCAGTCTCCCTCTTCCAGAGATGGACTGGGCACTCACGGTCTGCACCGCCACCATTCAAACCAAAGGAGAGATGAAAAGGGGGGAAATGTCACAGACAGAACAGAAGGTGACTGAAGTGAGTAGGAAAAAGGTCTCTCCGCTCAAAGAAGGGCCGTGTCTGATCGCTGAACCCACCTTGCTCCCAGGTACTCCTTTACTCTTTAAAGGTCAGAGCGCCTAAGCCCAGGGAGTCGGCAGTGCACTGCCAAGTCTGGTACTGACGGGAATGGTCACGCCAACACTATGAAGCAGGGTCCAGGCGCACCATCATTCAGGGTACGGTAAATATTAGGTGAAGGGGGGCAAAAAAACTGTCAACCCCTCGACCTGAAATCGTTTCAATTAACTTCTTAAAGGTCAGGTTGAATGTGGCAGCTTTACAAAGCAGAGCGCCGTGCCCGCAACTCCCATTGACTGGCATTGAAGGCTTGGTATAAATAATGCATGGTTTTAATCAGGCATTGGCAGCCCTTCAGAAAACGCTCTATTCTGGCTAGTTACTCTTTGCACGGTGTGTACCCTGTAGACAAATAATATTATTTAACACGGGGGAAGAAACTCAAAGTTGTGTGTGTGAGTAGGCCCAGGGAGCATAATAGTCATTGACATTCTGTTTGTGTTGTTCCTAGAGCACAGTGTAACTTAGAACTGAATAAAGATAATTGGCAAATCTTAATTTCCAGACTTCTTCAAGCCACCTTTTGAGTAAGGCATCTTGACTAACTTTGCCTTTGGATAGCTGTAAGACCTTTCACCAACACTAAGACCCCAGCAAGACACACAAGAAGCCAACCTGTACCCCAAACTGCCCCTGCCCCCTTACCCATAGATAGTAGGTGAACTGCAGGGCGAAGATGGCGATGCCCTCGTTGTCGAAGGAGCCGGCCACGGAGCGGGAGATGTAGCCCGGCACGATGGCGATGAAGCAGGCGGCCAGCAGGCCGGCACCCTGGTTCCACAGCTCCCGGGTTAGCAGGAAGGTGGAGATGGAGGTGAGGCCGCTGAAGACGGGCGCCAGGAACACGCACACGTCCCGGATGTGCACGGTGAAGTGGAGGAAGTTCAGCACGTAGTGGATGAGGCCCGCCGTCACCATCAGGCCTGGGTACACCTGGAGGAGAGAGACGAGGCCTCAAATACAGACTGTACTCAGAGAGAGACCAAAGAATGGCTCAAATAGACTGTACTCAGAGATAGAGAAAGATTGAGAATCAGAGGCACTGTTGCAGACAAACAGAGAGAAAGGGCAAGGAGGAGGGGGAGGAGGAGGAGGGTGTGGGGGGTGACAGGGAGGGAGTAAGGCAGGCAGAGAATAAATGGGCAGCTGCTGCACTCCAATAAAAATATAATGGCTAGGCATAGCAGCAGAGAAAACTGGTGTTAGATGGATATCAAAATGACTCCTGCAGAGCTGTGAGGAAAAAGACATTCCCGTGCTGTGGGGTGAGATCTGTCCAAGCCTGTGTTGTCCTATCTGACTAACACATCACCTACAAGCCCTACTCACCATCCTTCACTGCCCTGTTCATTAAATCTGCCTTCAACTCGCCAAAAAAGAGAGCCGGTAATGCGATTCGGTTCAGCCGGCCCTAACTAATGTCATGGTTGGGGGGCAGAGGGCCGGAGCCGGCTCCCCTGTCTATAAAACATGAGGTGGGTCTTTCATTAGCGGGCCGGCCCCTGCTTCTGCGCGCTCTCTGAAGGGGAAGGACAGCGCTGAGGCAGACAGGGGAGGGGGTGGGGGGGTGAATGGGCAGCGGACTCTCCCCGCTTCGCTCGCCTCGTTTTTAATTAGCCGGCAGACGGGAGGGCTTATTGGACCTCTCGCTCAGCGCCCAAACCGGCCCGTCTCTGTGTATCACCTTACACACACACACACACGCACACACGCCTGCCTGCCAACGCCCTTTTGGGTAAACGACGCAGGAAAGGATTGGCGCCCTTTTTTCTGCCAGTCCCCAAAATCCCAGAGAGAGTCGGGGTCACTCTGAGTTTGGGTCCCTGAAGCTTTGAAGGAGAGAGAAAGTGTAATTTTCCCTTATGATGACAAAAGGACGGCTTATTGGCTCCACATAGCCCTATTGTTAAGGACTGTCACATTAATTCAGTTCTTCTGCTTTATCAGTGGCAGTGGTTGGCTAGTGTGGGGCTGGCAGTTGTCCCCCCGGGACTGTAGGAAGAGGGAGGGTGAGAAACGCAGGGTGAGAAAGGGAGGAGAGGGGGACGGTAGGAAGCCGCTGGCTGTCACAAAATAGAAAATAGAACCTTATCGCACAAAATTAATGAGCCCTGTCAAGATCATAGGCAGCAGTTGGCCATGATAAGAGCAGAGGAGAGGAGGAGAGGGAGGCCGGGTGTGTGGGGGGGGCTGTTGGTGGAAGAGGTGGAGGTAGAGCGTAGGTCACACTGGGAGAGGGTGATAAGGGTGAGAGAGTGATAAGGGTGAGAGGGTGATAAGGGTGTTGTGGAGCGGGACCAAAAGGCTGACTGGCTGGGGAGGGACGGTGACGGAGAGCTCAGGTGTGAACCCAGCAGTCGGTGATTTGCAGACAACAGAGAACCAGGCCACTTTGGCCTTTGGGTAACGTCCGATGGGATCATTATAGGGACAAAGCCACTCTTCTAGACATACAGGACAATACAGTGGAGGGCAAGGACGCTAAGGGCCCCCACACTTTAAGCTGTGGGTGTCGTTTTGGGGCAGGGACGATCTATTGACTGGATAAAAAAGGTAATATATTGTTCTAAAAATACCAATACTTCAGTACTATCCTGATACCAAATCTCAAAAATGGGATCTTCATTAATAATACATTCGGTAGCGGCCAAAAACAACAACAAAAAAACATATAAACTTAAAATTATGAAAGTATTGCATAAGCACACACGAGTTAAAATACATTTGTGAATGAAGAAGTGGTGTTGATGTAAAGCTAAAACACCAATTGCACAGCTTTGCTTTATTAAATATTCACTTATATTACATCAGCATCAAAGCAGCGTCTATTATAGTTTAAGTGTGCTGGTATCAAATTACAAAAGGCTTGAAAGGCCTAGCTAGTGTGGTTTGTCCACTCTGTAGCACATGGTGTCAGACTTACAGCAGCTTCACTAGATGCTTGGCATAGCAGAGCAATTATCAGATCATTTATAAGAGGATGTTGTTCAGCGTTGGCACAAATTTACCGCGGTCGTGTTAAGAGTTGATGGTATTTACCGCCTCAAAGTTAGATCGATATGTAAACCAAGTAATATTTAGCAAAAACACAAGCCATATTCTCTCATATCTACATCGATGTGTAGCTTAACAGCTCAGGGAGCTTATTAGTCTTAAACTTTTGAGGGAATGGGGTGTCCATGATGACACGGAAGAAAACATTCAAACTACACAAGCAGACAACAGGACCTCTTTTCTGCCTAACTGAATGTCCTGATGACATACTAGCTCCCTATTCTTTAAAAGTCCAATACTGCGACCTTGCTGCCTAATATAATCACAAGGTGCGGTGATAAAAACCTGGAGCTGAAACAGAGCTCTATATTGGCTGAACGCGCGCACACAGCAGTGTTTCCATCTCCCAGATGCAGAGTGTACATGGGTCTGGCCTCACTTTGCATTGATTTGCATACGATAGATGGATATTTGCATTCAGCCTTGCTGTGGACAGGCTGACCCCGCCTGTTGCGTAAATTCTGACCGCTAAATGTGAACTCTGGTCACCCACTTCCTACGGACGTGCCTTTCAAATGGAACACACAGCTTGTCATGGTGGAGGCAGACGGGTTTATACTGTCTTGGCCGATATGGGTCTCCTTTAAGTTACTACTAGTCCAAGATCCCCACAGCTTGCGACAACTTCCCCATCGAACCGTAACTGAGGAGGTCAGAGCCGCTGGCATGCTGGCGTTAACCCATTCTAATGTCCCGCCACCTCAGCACCAACAGCCACCGGTCGAGGGGTGGGCTGGAGGGTGGGCTGTCACTCCCAGATTTTTGCACTATGTAAAAAGGGTCCAGGGTGTGATTCCCCTGCAGTCGCACCGTCAGCCTCCAGTGATCACAGCTCACAAAGTGTTGCTACTGGCCAGGCTGGAGCTGGGGGAGGGGGGAGAGAGTGCACAGGGACATGACCAGGGAGACTGAGCAGAAGGCTGCTGTTGTAGGCCTCCTTTATGGCTTCCCACGGCAATGTTCACGGGTCCCAAACATCCAACTAAAGGCAAACTGGACACACATAGAAACAGAGGAGAAAGAAAGCATCAGAAATGTGTAGGAATACAGAGACAAGCAGAGGAGAGAGGAGCGAGGAGAGAGTTGTTATGCAGGGAAGAGGACAAAAAACAAAACCACAGAAGCAGCTTGTGGCGAATGGGCCGGTCATAAATTGGTGAGAGAGCCAGTCTTTCTTGTTGTGTAAACCGCGGCGGGGCTGTGGCAGGAGGAACAACATATCCGTCACGTTTAACGGCTCGCCGGCGCTGCTGCAGTGTGTGACTGACACCCAAAGGAGCCACAAGGGGAGATATAGTGAGGAGCCCGCGCAGTGCAGGGAAACCTTATCTGACCCTCTCCACCCACACACAACACAACAGAGCCTATTACAACAGTGACAGGGAGTGTTTGGCATTCCGGTTGTGTTCAACACTAAGCCAACGGATGTATTGTGAGACTCACCGTGCCCCCCACAATCCTCCCCAGGGGGTACCAGGACCTCTCGTCAAACCAGTTCAGGAACTCGTAGAAGCCGTTGGTGGTGAGGTGGTGGGTGGACCTGTAGTTGAACCTACGAGAGAGAGAGAGAGAGAGAGAGAGGCGGGGGGAGGGAACATAGTTGGTATGAGGCAACAACTAGAGCAGGCAAAACATAAATACAGAATCCTTCCACAATTATTTTGGGGCAACTCTGTTCTACAAATGGGTATTAAAAAAAAGGACTTTGATAAGAACCACTGCTTTAACGCCAAGATGTTCTGAAGCTGTGCACTTCTTTATTACTGGGAGTCAGCCAAGAGCTCAAGATGCACAGGTATCAAGACCTCTTCAAAAATATCAACAATTCCTCTTCGCTAACAAGCCTGTCGGCACAAGTTAAAGTGGCAAAGACAGTAAAGAAGACTTAAAATATATAATCCCACGCACCCCCAGGATATAATTAAAACAAATCGACAGATTTGGCTGCAATTCTCCCTGACAATATTAAAAAAGATTTGGACAGTCGTCAAGCAAACTACTAAAAAAGCTGACACAGTGAAAACGACAACTGCCAAAGAGGAGAAAAGGAGTGCTCAGTACATTTCCCAAGGACCTCCACGGCCCATTAAAGACCAGGCTTTATGGGGTCTCTTTGGAAGGGACCATATACTTTGCTGGTTCAGAGAAGGTACCTCGGCTGCTGAAGGACAATTACCTGTTCTAGCTCCCACTAATGGAGAGCCACGGCAGCGGCCGCAGATCGGCCAGCTAAACTCCACATGGCTAATCAACCGCCAAATACTGGGGATTCTTCTGAATTTAAAGCAACTGCCCAATTTTAGACAGAAAACCTTTTATTTAGCTCAGTGCATAGAACGTAAAATATGAACGTAAACTATGGACCTCAGTATAAAAAAACCCCCAAGTAAAATATAAAAGTATGTTACTTATAACATAACATTGACAACCAAATTGTATCAACTATTACCCAGCTAAAATTCATATCAATTTGGAGCCTCATTACACTAATTATCCCTAATAGTATTTTCACTCCATCTAGGCCTAACAAGTGAAAAGCACTAGACTACAGCTTGCAGTGACTCACTTGTTACATTCTAGCCAAATCATGCTCATTACACAAAATATCAACCTAAAATGTGGGTCACAAAAAACAGATGATCTGACTGGCACTATTCTGTCAAGAGTGGCAATGGCAATAATAGGATCTTCTCCCACTAGCAACCCCAGCCCAATGACTTGCTCACTCTGCAGACACTCAGACCAAAGCCGGTTTTTTAGTCACTCCATGTCAATCTCGGCTTCCATTTTATTGTCTCTATGAGTGGCAATGTGTTTGGGAAGCACTCTATTGTGGTCCTCACCATCCTTAAATTGTATGTGTCTGTGTTCAGGCGTGTCACTGAGCTGGGATAGGGGCATGACTCAGACACATTTCCCAAAATGGCTGGAGTGTAGTGCAGGTCGTTAATTACTGCCTGCGTGAATCCCCTTTCCCTTCCTGCATCTTACTTCAAGCTCTCTGATCTCAGGGCAGAACTACAAGAAAAGGCTAAAGTGATTCAATACAACCCCAGCTGGCCAAAGTCAGTCACAATCATAGGTCAACAGTGGTAAGCATCTGTATGTAGGAGATTATCAAGCTTCTTTTGACTGCTGCTTGATTTGAAAAGATGCCTTCTGTTCAGTGCAGAGCCTTGATATTGCATAGCCAAAAGCTTACATGCAGCACATTGATGGAGAAGAGGGTCTACCGCTAGATTCTTAGGTTTCAGCTACACTTAAATGTGGAATACAAGAAAGAACATGGTGTGTGTAAACCTTGACATTCATGATTCACTGGAAGGCACTTTTGGGTATAGGACCCAGCTAAGTTACTACAAGATGCACAAACATACACACTAAAGTTTCTATGTCTCTCACAATGATACAAGTCGGTGCACTCAGAAGAGAAAACCTCAACTGATCTATTCCCAATGGCTTCATGGGCCTTAAGATCACATTACTTTCCCCAGAACCTGGACTTAGCGGTGGGGCTAAGATTCAGCCTTCCAGAGGTCAACATGTCCGCTCAACTGCACAATCACTACACTGACCGGCAGTGGCAGGCAGGGAATACTGGGCCATTTTCTCTCTGGAGCAGAGTGTGAGTGGTAGAGAGCAGACAGTGTAAAGTTAAGACCGTTGGCTATTATTGGTGGCTTTGGACTACTCTCCAACCTTGCCTTAAGGACCACCGTAGAAAACCTACCTGGAAGGCCACTTAAGTGCCGTGCACACACACCTACACAACCATTGTTCCATCTGTCAAAGCACAGGGGCGGAAGAAAGTGAATCATGGAAGAAAAAAAAATCAAAAAAACCTTTACCCGCCATATTAGCAAAACCCATTTTCCAATGATCTCATGGACACTGTAGCAGTGTTTTATCCCTGTGCTTGTCACTTTCATGGGCCCAGATAATGTTGCCATTGCCAGTACATCAGCAATTGATTGCATAACTGCCGATTGGATCCCAGCCGAATAAATGTACTTGCGATCAGTAGCAACCGGCTGCCAGCGAGCAGGTGAACTTCCAGTGTCGTAGCTTTACACAACTACAAAATCCCTGGTGGATCTCAGAATGAATACTCTGGGGTCCTGCATCACAACTAGGGAGAAAGTTCACAGCAAAGTGTAAATGAGCTCTGGCATCTTGTGCTATTTCGATCAATTGCAGATACACACAGGCTCCACATCTAATTCTGCTCGAGACCATTTGCAGACACAAAGTTTCCTATTGTGGCACAAGCTCTCCGGTACAGCATGCTAATCAGACCTCTGTTAATGAGCAAGTGATAACCCTGTTTGTATTAACCACACAATCAAATGGTTTGCTTTTTCCTTGTTCCTGCCATGTTGGTAAATGTCCAAGTGGACTTTTGTTCAAGGAAAGTGTTTGCCACAACTAATTAAAGTCTTCACTTGCTTTGCGGATAATTTGCCTGCTAGTGTGAGAGCTTAGGCATTTGGGAATTAGACCCACAACAAAGTGGCATCCAACATTTTTTCCTGCAGTAAAACATGAACACATGCTGTAATGTACCATGCATGAGAAAACTACCCAACGTAATCCCACGCTACCATACACTAACCTCACTATTAAAAGCACACTAGTCAATCTAAAGTTATAAATAAAACTTAAAAAAGCCAAGGTTGAGTGCAACCAAACACAAAGTTGTCTCCAAACAGCAAGTTACAACCAAAAGCAAATTGACTTTTGGCTTCGGTGAAAGCAACTTTCAAAAAGCAGCTTTTTAGCGCTTCATCTCGAGTCAAAATCAATGTTGGCCTGCCTGGTGCTCAACAGTAATAAAAAAAGTACCACCCGGAGTCACACCCCGGAGTCACACCCCGGAGTCACACTGGTACAAGGTTTCTTTAGGTTGTCCAGCTCATCTACCTCAAGTCCATTTCTGCACACCAATCTCAAGACCTTTTTGCTCATATTCTGGATTTCTTTTCTTTTCAAATGTCAGACAAAAATGTATTTTAGGCTACTATAGTTCTTTGAATGTTAAAGTGCACAATTGTTTTATTAGAAGTTCATGCTGCAAAAGAATTTTTATCATAGCTGAATCTAATAATGTAGGTACTAGTTTGGAACACTTACAGACATCTCAAAGAGCTACTTGACTCTGTAGAGGGTAGTTGCAAGTAGAGTCTTCCGTAAATTCAGTCTTTATTATCAGCATTTCCTGCAACATTCAATCAACTCTTTGCCCACTATTTTTATAACTTCCTGGAAAGCCATAATGTTCCCAATCTGGGGAGTAATGGAAGCAGGAGCCTGCCCTGCCTCGCCTCGGTCTCGTGCTCTAGTTAACCAGTCTGCTACTCGCAGGGCACAGCACCAATGCCACTTGATTCTTTGATTAATTAAGATTTGAATATAGATCGCGCAGGAAGAAATTAAATGCTGTAAGAGGTCACCAGAGAAGCTCATTCACACTGAAATGACATGAATGAGTTCTCGTTTATATTTATGTATGTAGCCATACCTAACAGATTTGGTTTACTCCGGGAACACCAGTCTTGCAATTGCTGGTATAACGGCGTCATGGTACAGATACTGAAGACACTTAGTAAATAGCTTTGGATTGAAATATTGTTTATGATCTAGTGATGCATGAAAAGAATATGTCCACGTCACAAATCGTAACAGCACGTGATGAACAGCAAATGGGGCTAACAACTCTGCCAAGCAAACCCTTTCTGGGACTGCTGAAAAGGAGTCACAAGGCATATAAAATTATCATCGTTATGTGTAAACATTAGCTGAAACAGCAAAAAAACGTGAATGTTAGCAAGTGTTTATCTCCTCTCTAGTAATGAAACAGTCCCCAGGAAAATGGCTCGTTTTAAATGGCTTATTTTTTTATCTACTGTCAAATTAGCAATGACGGTCATTATTTTCCCATATTAGAGCCTTACACAAGTCACTGTTTTCATATTATTTATTTATTTGTTGTTGTTTTTCGCCAGCTGGCATTAGTTGGTGGAAAACATGACCAGATGGTTGATGCTCCGGCTTTTAGGTGGAGCATACTGCCATGGTGTCAATGAGCAAAGAGCTTTGCCGGTGTCTATGTAAATTAATGCATGAAAAATGACAAGACCTGTCTGCTTGGCAAAGACAGACTTAACTAAAGAACTAGTGACTCTCCAAGGACCAAACTTAATAAAAAACCTAGACCTAGAGAAAGCTGTAGAACCCTCAAATGTCTATTTAGACGCATCCACCAGTAGACAAACTGTTCTCTTGTGCATAGCAGCACTGCTTTACCCTAGCCTGGGGAGTGAGAGAAGGCTATAAACCAGGATGCTTTATTTGCACAACAAAAGCTCCAGAATTTGACAGAGCAAAGACAAAGAATGGCATACAAAACAGAGTTGGCCAGTAAAAAAAAATTGTGCCTGGGGCTCAGCCATCCAATTTGAAAGCCAAACACAGACTAATAGAAGAATACTTCTCGGAAGTGACTGCTGTGCCACTGCAAGGCTTGCAAAATTGACAGTCAATCTTATGATTCTGCTCTTTGGCTAAAAACACAAATTCTAGACCTGTTGAAACCTAACCCATGTGTTCATGGACTTGAGTTCGGTGTGCAGGGCCTTGTAACAACTCACTTGATCCAATGTCGTGGTTTCTAATGTGGGATCATTTGTACTCATTAGTAAAGACTGAATTTGTCGACCAAATTCAATTTAAAAAAGCAAACAAGCTTTAATATCAGATTTACTGTAGCTTAACATCAATTTCCACCACTCGCAACAAGGCCTTTTGAAGAACGTATCCTTGTATCGTACATCTCATGCACTTTCCATCTGTTTGGTCTGGTAAGTGTGCTTTGTAATCCTTGTGCTATCATTACAGCCTGCATAATTCAGCTTTGTGGCAGTGTGCAAATTCAGAGCACAGTCATGGGTGCTGCACACAAGAAATGTTCCTGTCGTTTACAGACCCACTGAGTTGACCTGGGAGAAGATTTGAAAACTAATACGCACACTCTCTCTCTCTCGGTTAGTGACTATTTGCTCACCCACAATTTCTCTGTCATGCTCCGCCTGGTACAACGCATTGTCTGCTTACAGGTAGCATGGATACTAGGACACACAGCTCAATAAAACAATGGGGTGTTGCGCACAAGTCTATTTCCCACTGAATTACCTTTCTAAACCAACACAATGCTGAAATGTAAGGAACTTGATATTTGGTCAAAGTGCGATCCACTGCATTACACAGTACAGACGAGAGCGTGACTGGTAAGCAAGGACCAAAGAGGTCAACTCCTTTTGAAGAAGTTGCACAAAGCTTTGTGGCTTAGAGTCGGTATAGAAGAAGGGGTGAGCAACATGCTAAGCCCCTGTCCTCAAAATAATTCTCAGCCAAATGGCTTTGGTATGCACTTGGTAGCAGGCCCCCAATCTGCCTCAAAGGAGACTAAGCAGATCACATATTAGCTTCTACTGCACGTCAACTTTAGTCTACAAACTTGATGAGGACATCCCCAGAAGAAGGCTCCTTCAAAAGAAAATCCTTCGTCCATTGAAAATTTTCGATCAAGCCTCTGGAATTTGTTTCTTTCAAACCAGAAAGAGTTGAGATCATTTTTCCACCTTTGTGATCTCCCACAGGAGAAATGGAAGACAAAGTTCTAGCTCTCCAAAGGTATGAGCCTCATTCCTGAGCAATAGAACCCAGAAAGGGAGCACAAGTAAATAAATAATGAGGTCTTTTTTCTTTCATTGGTATTTTTATTATAGCTGCACAACAGCAGTGCAAAGGCAGATAGCAGCCTGCTCTGCAATAAAAACGTTGAAAGCTGTTTTAGACCGCTTGCTCGCCATTTAAGTTATTCAAATGTGTGACCTATGGAAAGCCTTATACAGACAGCTTCCAATTAAAACGTTTATGTTGGACAAACAATTAACTGCCAGCTGTTATGATTCAGTTTAATAAGACACTGCTTAGATCCCTCTGACAGAAAAGAGCAGTTTAACCACAGGGTAAATAAGCAGTTTAAAAGAAAAAACAACAACTCCCCATTCTCTATTCACTTGTTTCAATTTTGAAGCGATGTCCTGTCTTGCTGTGATTATAACCCCTGACTTGAGAAATCCCCAGTTAGGCTGTTAAATCGCACAAAGGGACCATCAATAAGCCGTTCCTGGCAAAGCTCACCACCCAGCTCCAAGGTGCAATTCTCCACCGAGCACGCAAGTGAAAGGATGGGGGGGATGATCGAAGGCAAGGAGATGAATCCTTTGAGATGAAAGCAACACCTTGAACAATGAATAACTAAAGGGAGCGAGTGGAAAGGGGAATAGTCAATTAATTCCACTTTTAAACCATGCAGTTTAAGTGGGTAGACACACACACATATGGTTGGTTAAGGCGTGCACTGAAGATTTTGAAATAACCTATTTTAAAGCTTGGTAACGATTGGGGACATGACCTTATATAGCCTACCACCAACTGTCAATTAATGCTATGGGAAGATTATGGTCTAATTAATACAATGACTGGGTCAACAAACTTTTACAACATGGCCTAGACCATTCAGTTACAACCGTCGTGAATACTATAGGTAATATAAAAATGGAATGGTTACAAATCTACATGTTGGAGTACAACTGCAACACAATGCAGGATTTGACTTTGTATGCAACTAAGGGTCGAGATAAATATAGCAGCTCTATTTTAAGAGGTTGGCCTGCCAGACACTGGCCTATCGTGTTTTGTTTTACTGAAAAAGGTGGAATTACTTACGTACACAGGTCATATTGTAAACACTTATCTAAGCAAGGTTGGTGACACTTAAAACATTGCCACGGTTTGAGAACTCTGCAGCGTGTCCTCAAAGCAAGCAGGATACACAAGCAACAGATCAGACGATATACCTGTTTTATGGTGGGGAGGTTGAGAAAATAAGGATTTCTAGCTCCCTAAGGCTTGCAGTCTGTAGATTTACAATGGCACACTGTATGAGAATCAAAGGAAGTGGATGAAAGAGATGCCCATTCCAAATAGAATCGAGGTGTCCAGAGGGGCAAGAGCTACTCCACCTTATCAAAACCCTTCATATTTATGTCTATCGTTACACCCATATGGCACAGAGCAAACAGGCCTGAGAATGGACACAAATACTTAGTTATTGCTACAGACAAGAGCTTGCAGCTTTTAAATCAATGCCCAAACAAAAATCGCCAAATGAAATCACACAAAAGGTCTCCCAATTGCTCATGCAATTTGTAGTCACTGGACAATCAAGAGGCATGTGCTGAGAATCAAACCATCTCTTCAGTTCTCTGCCAGACTATATGGAAGAGTGCAACACTCCCCGCTCAGCCTTCATCTGAGGCTGCCACTTTATTTGTGCTCGGCTCGGGTGCAGGAGAACGACCGCTGGACTGTGAAGGGGTGTACTCTGGCTGAAAGTGCAAGTGAACTTAATGTGTGGCTTTCAAAGCTCGGCACTATCCTGGGAGCTCCTGAACACCAACTCTGATTCACACCGGCACACATAAAACGTTCTCCTTCATATAGCTATGCTTTGCTTCTTGCAGCGAGTGCACACTGAGGTCTATCATCCCCACACATCTTTCAAAATGTAGACTGTCTTCATGTCTACTACATTGGCAGTAGGGCATGGCAGTTTGATAATTGTATTTTTATATAATATACAGCTGTGCTTAATGATGTCTAAATATAAAATTGTTCCTAACAGGAATTGTTATCACACAAGCAAAGAAGCAGAACAACTGAACGGCCAATAATATGCACAGTCAAAGCAACGGTTACAGAAACCAATAAGTCGGAAACATTTTATTGTCTTAAACCCACCACTGGTGGAGGAAAATCCTATGAAATACATCGGTCAGTTTCTATCAGAGAAACTTGCTAATCATTACGCTAGCATGGCCTGGTTGTAGTCATGGTCCCGGAGGGCCATGCAGCTGGATGAATGGTGGCGGGTCAGGGAATGTACTGCTGGGGCCAGAGGTAATTATACGCTGTCGTCAGTACATCCATGGCCCACTTTGTCATTACTTCCAAACACATGGCCACCGCTCCCATAATGTACGTCTGGGAGATACGGGCAGAAAAGAGGGGTAAGGTATTTCACCCACATGATTCATCGCTCCCCAGGAAGATCTTAGCAACCATTAATAAGAGACTCTTTGGCACTCCCAGGTCCACCATTATATCACAGAATGTTTTCACTGTCTTATTATTGGGCTGCGTCTCTCGCTTTATTTAGATTCATGAGTGATTTGAGGACAGAGACAGTCATTAGTCTGAGTTTTACAAAAAAGTGTCATTTTGGAATTGTCAAGCTTCAGGATATTCCGAGGGTAAATGATAATGTATGGTTGACATTAAACCACAGAGACAATTAATGAATCTAGTGGGACATCAATTACGGACGTTTGAACGGTAAAGTATTATTAGATCTCCAAACACAAACTACAGTGTGAACCCACTTCATATTCCAACATGTCTGATATCAGCTCCACATAGTTTTATGGTCCTTTGAACATGGTGCAGACCTGAACGTTGGCTATTGTACTACAGTATCATCGGGAAATCAGTCAAGAATCCACCACTTCCCCTGTGGACTTAAAAGGTTACAACTAACGACTACTTGGATACTTTATTAATCTGTTGATTATTGATTCAATTAATCGATGAATCGGGTAAAAACACAAAAAAATATCTATTTCCATGATTTTATTTAAAAAAACGAAATGTATTCCAAACAGATAATAGACCTCAATGCATGCTATACAGCATGTGTAAAACATATGCTAATTTATTTATGAAACGCACCAAAAACAGGAATTTTGCAGACTGTCTTAACAGACCTGAGCTGCTAAAATAATATTAAAGCAAAACACAAACTAAGTGTCTCACTCGGTCCACTTTCAGCAAATTAACTTTTTGACATGAGTTAATCATTAAATTGCCAAAATTTTTATAAGTGATTATCTCTACCATGTAATGTGAATTAGCCTGCTAGACTTGAGCTATCCATCCTCTGCTCTACCACTGACGTTAACCAGCTAGTTACATAAATACACTTGTCATGCAATATTGAAGTAAATTTGACTTAATTAACCATTCGAACTAGAACGGACGGTGTTAATTAGCTTGCTAGATTAACACTATCTATCCCTCCTCTGCTCGATCACTGACGTTAGCCAGCTAGTTAAGACACTGGTCACGCAATATTGAAGTCAATTTGACTAACAATAGACCATTCAAGCTGGGTTGGGTAGTCTCTATTAGCTTGCTAGATTAACGTTAGCTATCCCTCCACTCTACTACAGATGTTACTCAGCTGTCATGCAACATTCAGGCCAGATCACGAGCAAAAACCCTCTGACAGACGAGAATAACTTTACTTTCTTAAATTGACGTAGCCAACTTCACAATAAAGCGTTCGACAACATGGACCCAACGAATCGATGAAACTTGTTGTGGACTAATTTTATGATCGATTTCATCGATTCGTTGATGCAGCCCTACTTTGAATAATGCTATAAAATAATTGTGTTGAATATTCTTGGTCTTATGAACGCGGGCACATATGAAGCAATGATTGAAGAGAAAATGTAGCCATGATTGAAGAGAAAATGTAAGTACAAAGGCCAGCTATAAAGGGTTAACCAATAGAAGATATCAAAATGAACAATGTAGTCAGCTCAACAACTCTTGAGCATTCTGCTATGACTCTACCTAGTGACAAGTCCAAGGCAATGAACGATTTAACTGCTTGTTCCTTTCTCTTTAGAAAAGAGAAAGGACTGAGGGAGTGCTGCATGAAGCTGGAAGGTGTGGCCAATAGACAGCGGACTATATACCCTCTAATGTAGGGTATATCTGGGGCTAATTGCTGTACATTTGATGGGGATAAGAAAATAACCTTACAACAAAGATACTATAAAAGGCCTATATAGACCACTTACAGAGCTATAATTTTTAGATCCTTTTTTGTATGTTGGACATATTATAACCCAATGTATTCTTTTGATTTCACAAACTAGGCCTATTTACACAGTAGCAGCTCTTTCCAACCCCTTGATGATCTGTTATGTCTAAACAGCTTGAGAGACCTCTTTTGCCATTTCCAGCTACCATTTCAGGCCTGCATGCAACTAGAGGGGAAGCTGGGCCAACAGTCTTCCCTGGTTCTTAGGCACAGAATGTCCCGCTGCAAGCAGAGGACCAGTTGTTTGATGTAGCCGTCGCTAATTATCCATGCAATATAATGAGTAGCTACATTGAATGTTGGAATCACCGCGGGGGGTGCCTGACTTTGTAAAAACAGACAAAAAGCACATCCGCCTTAATAGTGATTGTCAGTTTGCAAGCAATATTAAAGGAAGAATTGGATTTAAAGGCTAAATGACCAGTGTAATTTCAAAGGAGGTGAAGGGGCGCTTTTTGTTAAGCCTGATGAAAGAACCTCGCTTGTCAGGATGTCAGAGTTGACAGTGGCCCCTTTACACTGAGCATTCAGGGAGGAGAACATTCATACGCCAGCAGAGCCTTCCAACGCTGTCGTGTTATCAATCCCGTGAAACGTCAGAGGACCACTAAGAAATGACTACCATAAGGATGGCTGGAGGACAAAGTGCCATATTCCCACACCTTACCTCTAGCAAGGTACCAAGGTTTCCAAAACCCCAGATACATGGCATCCTAACAGTGATTGTTGGCAGTAAACCGCATAAGCAACCAATGCAGCAGCACCACCATCCATTGGGCAGCACGGTGGCTCAGTGGTTAGCACTGGTGCCTCACAGCAAGAACGTCCTGGGTTCAAACCCCATCTGACCCAATGGCCTTTCTGTGTGGAGTTGGCATGTTTTTCCCATGTTTGTGTGGGTTCCCTCCAGGCACTCCGGTTTCCTCCCACCATCAAAAAAAACAAAACATGCTCCATTCTCCTACTAGGTGAATTGGCAGTGACTGGTCAGGGCACGACCAGTCACTGCCAATTCACCTGGAGTTGGTCTGTGTGTCCTATGTGTGTGAGCAAGTCTGTCGTAATATGTTGGGTGAGCAAGTCTGGCACAAATTGGCTGCCGTGGTATCACTCAGACTGAGTGTTGTGTTTGATAGCTGTCGGTCTATTCATGTTCGTTCTGTGTAATTAATGGGCGACCAATTTGTGTAAAGCGCTTCGAGTCTCGAGAAAAGCTCTAAAAACTAAATAAAATGAATTATTATTATTATTATTATTATTATTATTATTATTGCTTCCATTGACATGTTATAAGACATCCTCATTTACATATTAAAAAAAGCAGCTACCAACATGCATAATCCCATGTCTATCCACACTTGGCCCCAGAACTAAGAACTGTGATTTTTGAAAATAACGCAGCACAAGAACTGCCTGATGAAGTGATCTATGGGGAAATAAGCAGCGATAGCAATCTTTGGTGGAACGCGGGGGGCTGTCGGCAAGAAAGCACATGAAAGGCATGAAATCCACGGGCCCTCTCGCCCGTGCCGGATGGATACTGGGGTGCACGCACTCAGTCACTCTAGTTAGCAAATCCCCAAATCCCAGCCAAAGGGGGTCCATGCAAAGACCTGTGAGAGTCAACTCGCCATAGAACTGTCGGCGAGAAGTTGAGCTGGGCTATCAGGCAGGCCAGACAGCCTGGCCTGGGACTACCCTAATTATATCACGCCAACTCCCTACTGTGGCGAACACGGAGTACAAGTGAGAGGGGGGGGAGACACGCACAAAGAGGAGACTGACAGATGACTCCTGACTGATCTGTAGCCCAGAAACCAAAAGGGAAATTAATCTTATGATTTCCTTTGAAAAATAAGTGTTGCCTCTGCCAAAGGCCAAGCAAATGCAAGTGGCGAAGCAAACCATCCTGAGAGGAACACATTTTATGCAGAATTCAAAGTGACACTCTGCCCTTCTAAGCATTATTCGGATGATGCAATAAAAGATTTCTAAAATGTTGTCAAATTCTTCACAAACTACAGAGCCTACCAGAGGTCCTTCAAAACTTCAGGTGAGTTACTTTAAATGCATATAGTTCATGAACAATGGACATTAACATTAACAATGGATTAATCTACATTAAACGACGGAGTGTGAAAGTTCCCACAAAACAATAAGATATTGTCCATGAAGAGAAGCTTACTATTGACATACACTAGAAGTGCTGGTGAGGCTGCAAAAACCCACCTGTAACCTAGGCATAACACGTGGTGATTTCTACACGTTGAAAACTAAAGGCACACTGGGTAGTGAAAACACCAACCACCACTGGGCCATTAACTACTGCAGCAAAGACTGAAGGCCGTCAAGACAGGCGGGAGTACCAGGACCAATCTTCAAAGGGCACATTACATCTACTGTATGCAATGATATGTGCAAACTTTTGTGCCAAGTCAAAAAAAAATCTCCATTTGAACAACTGCCTTTTACAATGCAACCCTCCAGATCTCTTATACGTGGGAAATCTGGCTGTGGTGTCACTGTCCAGCCTGAGGTATTATGTGCAATTGAGGCCAGAGACAAACCAGAAAATGAAACAAAACACTCCCTCACCCCAGCATGTAAGAGGGCAAATAGGTTTAATAGGGCGCCAGACACTCGTTTTCATCGACACCCGAGGGGGGCTGTCAGGTCGATGGGTCTCTCAAGTCAGGATGGCAGGTGACAAAGCAATAAAAATGGCTCCCCACACAATTTCATCTTCCTTCATACAAAAGCCCACACACTGCTTGCAGGGCCAAGTGCACATTACAATTTTAAAAGGAGCACCAACTCTCACAAGAAACGGTAAGAGCACTTGGAACTCTTGGACGAACACAGAACCTCACTTAAAGAGTACTGTCTCACAACCCGAAGGCAACGAGTCAAACATAAGCCACAAACCTACCAGGAGTGACTCAAATACATTTCAAGGTCAAGATAAGCAGTCATAGCAAATTACATTCTAATGGCTGTAGTAATTGCTTGAAGGCTCCGCTACATTAAAAGGCAAACGGGGGAAGTCTGGAGTCACTTATCTTGCCAAAGAAAGACGCATATAAAGTGCCTAATGATCTCTTTCAGGTTTCCTAGCGAATCATTGGGTGCACCGTGCACTTTAATTGGTGGGGCTCGATCAGCGGAGAGGATTTCCCTTATTATGTGGCTCTAACATCTGCCTTGAGTTTTCAAACAAGACCTGAATCAAACTCACAGGAAAAGGGCTGGGAAGGTCATAATGTAGCCTCACTTGAGATGAAGAGTTTGGGATGAGATAGCGTTGAAGACCTAGTGATCGTGCTTTCAAATGTACTGCTTCCCACAGAGCCTTGGGTAGAAAATTAGTTGAAGTTCCATTTGGTCTCCTGCAATAGGTTGTTGATATAAAAAAAATAAAGAAAAAACAGAAAATGTGAAGTTTGAGAGAGCGACCAGGAAAGGCCTCGTTTTGGCTGCAATAATTGTTTCTGAAATGCCGAAAATATTAGTCAAATGGAAAAAGTTAACGTGCTTCAGAGCTCAGCTTGGCAAATAAAAAGGAAAAAGACATGAATTCCTGATCTGGAATAGCAAAAGAAAGTTTTCCACACTGGAAACTTTGACAAGTAGATAGAAAAGAGGCCCAACACACAATTCTTATAAATGAGCTCTCTCAAGAATTGGAGAGTGAGCAGATTGGATAAACAAACCAACAGAGAACACCAACTCAAAAAGGACTCCCACCAGCGCAGTGTGGAGTCTCAATTTATTTGTGAGGACCAGTTGGTGACAGGTGGATTCTTCCCCATCCCGTCTCAAGGGTGACATTCATGTGCAACTTATATTGCATAAAAAAGCGTTCATATATTTTCAATAACCAGTCTCCCTTTTTCTCATACACTATTTGTACATCTAAAGCAGTTCACTTCCGGCATCATCTAGCCAACATTTGGGTTGATGGTGTAGATCAGTAATGACACCATTCGTTCCATCAATTCCCTCCATCCCAGCGATGTAGGGAGAAGAGCAAGTGAGAAGATGTAGCCAAGATTGCCATATGACAAGTAAGTCAAAAGAAGGTGTCGAGTTGGATTGCCAAGCTCTTATTGTGACTCAACATAATAACATCAAGAAAAAAGTCCCAAGGACGGTGGTTTTCCAGTTCCCTACCAAAGCCAAAAAAACCATTAAAAAGTAACAACTTTTGAAAAAGGAGAACCTTTTGGCAAGAGAAGTAGTGGGGCACTAACGCTGGCATTGGCTGGGGTCAGTCAGTCCTGTGCTGGGCAGCTGTAGAGCGATCAGAGCGGACAGGACGGATTATGAGTCTTTGCGCATTGATTCTCATTTGGAAGGAAAATCACTTCCTTACCCGCTCAGCTTCACGTCTCAAGGACAAATTTAATTGAAGGGCTGGTTTGGGGGGGGGAAATAATTATTTGATGCGAATTGTTTTTGAAAAATAATTTTAAGAGGCTTGGCTGAACAAAAAGTGAAGGCTGTGGGGCTAAATAGATAAGGACAGTGTCGAGAGCTACAGTGTCTCCAATCCTAAAAGTGACTGGAGCACTGGGAGCCCAGAGCGACATGCAAGATGAAACCTGGATAGTCATTGAGAGAAACAGCGTCCTTCTGATTACTGATACGATGAGGCAACAGCAGAGAGCCTCTCTAAAGTGTAAGGACCAAGGAAACATCCAGAGAACAATGGCTGACGTCATCTAATCACCCAAGCAAATCGTTAACATTGCTCTATAGAATGGCTTTTTTAATTCAGTAGCACGTATTAGGAGGCTTCATTCATGTAAGAGTGAACCCGTATTGTGGAGCAATATGGGCCGACAGTAGTATTAGCCTCAATATAATACGAGAAGACGGTAAAGGTAGTTTGTCCACAATACATAACCAAGCAACAATCTATTTTAGCCAGTGTAGCTTCTATTACAAAAGGTTGGACCTGCCTCTAAAACTTCTGGAGTGTTGAACCCTCAACAACCTGCATTACAAATGGCCTATGGTGGGCAGACTGCTGAGCACGCTGTTCTCCTGGTACCACTCAAGCTTTTACAGTGGTGTTACCACAGAGCGTGTTCAACACCGCAGCAGGGTTCCTCTTAGCTCACAGGATAAGCTATAGGCTACACTCAGTTGTTCTAAGCAGAGCTGGATTATGTTTTTAAATACGGCCAAAAGTTTGGACACACGTTCCTATTGACTTCAAACTTTTGACTGGTACTGTACATAAAACACAATCCATACTTATCAACTATATAACTGAACTGACAAGTAGACAAACCAACGTGACAGATGCATTAGACTAATTACAATTAGTAGCCTCCGTGCTCTTCTTTTGAACTTTGAAGATCAGACTGATGAACAAAGAAAAAAGACCAAAAAATCCAGCGTGCTGAACAAAATTCCTTACAAGATGATGAAAATCAGCATAGGGTAATTATTTTTGAACAATGGCCTAAACTAACCCATTGTCAAAAATGAGTACAAAAGCTGAAGCTATATCATTGAGGGTAATAAATTGAAACATTACAATCTAATCGGACATGAAATAGATTATAATGGATTGTACTGGGGCACATCTATAATGTGATTAGTACATTGCTTGGTATTAATTTAAATATTTTGGTTTCCCATTTCCGGCTAAATTAATGTTTGACCTTTGCATTGTCTATTTTGTCGTCTAGACTACAAAGGCCCCTGTAGACATTTAAGATGAATAAAGATTGCCTCATTGCCTTTTAAACCAAATTTCGAAAACAATTCCAAGAAATACTTATTTTATGTACATAATGAGTCAGGGGTTTTCAAAGCTCAACTTGTCATGGCAATCCCATGCTCTGAACTTCAGCTAGAATAGGAGGTTGAAAATATCTCCAAACTTCAAACTGCCCAGCCGATGTTGTACCTGCAAGTCATTCTTTATCCAAATAGGGTTATTAGGTTTAACCCCAAACTGGGTTTTGTGGTGTCTTGACCCCATGCACAAGGCCATCTCCGGAGGGCAGAGGGTGCAGCCTGGCCCCTGGTCCCACACTGGACACCGGCCTGTCACCAGCTGTTCCCCGGATCACGACGCAGCCCTACCCTGGCTCTGCCTGGCTGGCCTGCTCTTGACCACCTGCCAGTTTGCTCAGTCAACAGCTGTGTTTGACAGCTAAGAGGATTTGACAGCCACCTGACAGTTCTGGCTGTCAGCGAATGACAACCCATTCCACTTGTCACTGTTGCAGATGAGACACCCCCTTCCTTTATCCTTCCTCCATCTCTCTCGGCCGCCACCCCTTTGACCTCGCCTGGCCCTCAACACCCACACTTCACTCGTCTCCAATCATCTGGCTGTCGCCAATTCTCAAACTCTACAATATCAGGTGTGATGGGCAGTCGGGCACTACAATATATTAGTTATGATGGGCTGGCTAGCTTAGCAGTCTCCTTGAATGCCTGTTTGGGTTCATCCATCAAACTTGAAACAGAGACGAAGTCTGAATGAGTGAGAGAGTGAGACGCAACTTCAAAAAGAGAGACAAAAAGACGTAGAGACAGAGAAAGTAAAGGATAGAGGGATGTTTCCCTAATGTGAGGTGATGAAGTCATCTGATTTTTGATGAAATTAATAGGGATGAAAACAAGACGGCTGTCCCCCAAACAATGGCAGCATCTGCGGTGGGGCAAACTCAGGGTGCCAGACAGGGAGGGTGAGCAGGCGCCTCCTGGCAGCCCCGGCACTGTGTTGACCCTGTGGGCTCACAACACACAGCCGAGACAGCGCGGGCCTTCTCCAAGGAACCATCCTCACCACAGGCTGAGGGGAACAAGATGCCAAATGGACAGCTGGCCAATCGGCGTGCCAGCGAAGCAGCTAAAGGGCCAATCAACAAGCCCAACGTCTCAGCCAGCCAAACGGCAAAGCAAACGCCCACCAGACACAAGTACAAGCCAGCTTATCAAATCTCTGGAAATCCCAAAGCACAACTCTAAATCACTCTTCTAGGACAGCAACACAAGCTGATCCAACCTTCACAAAACCCCTTTGAGTTCTCACAGTGATAATAGTTTATTAACTAGAAATGCATTTCCCTGCGCAAATGCGATGTGATGCATCGCATCGACTGACCACCTTAGCGCGCAGAACCTACCCCTGCAGCACAAGCGGACTGCGGTCCAAACCCTGTTTGTTGACAAGGGGGCTTATTGCCGCTAGATCGGTAGTGCCTCTTCATCATAAT
>JAVQIZ010009249.1:0-20000 GCA_036023535.2 Galaxias brevipinnis
TAGCTTTCAGAACAATGTTACACTGACATACTAAATCCCTGACTAGCTGACTAATGAATTCCCTCTGTCTCTGTCTGATGGACTCCCTCTCTGTCTGACTGAATGACTGACTGACTGTCCGTCTGTTTGATGAACTCTGTGTCTGTCTGACTGAATGACTAACTGACTGACTGTCTGATGGGCTCCCTCTGTGTCTGACTGACTGACTGACTGGTTGCGTTGTTCTCCAGCTGCCCGTCTCCATGGAGGAGGTGATGGACCTCCTGAACGACGTCAACCAGCAGCTGGGCGAGGACGACGAGGGCCTGGACGAGGTGGAGGAGAACGGACGGGGGCCGGGCCACTCCAGCCCCGGTCACCTGACTGAGACCGCCGCCACCATCTCCCACCTCAAATACTCGCCCTCCCCCAGCAAGAGCAGCATCATCTCCCCCTCCAAGAGGCACCTGGTAGGTCTGACGGCTGACCCTCTGCATTGACATGGGCCTTCAAGTACCCATTTTTGTTTGAAATCTAAATCCTTCGTATGATATCCAAACCAGATTTCCCCAAAGACGCCACCTCTGTGGGTGGAGGACCAGAAGAACCTCATCCAGATGCTGTGCCGGAAGGTGGAGGAACTCCAGGTCAGTCAGACTGTCTATGGTCCATGAGGATTCACGTAATACAGCTTCGTAGTCCACCTGCTTTACTCCGACTGACGAGGGTGATGCAGTTACTTTATGCCCTAGAGGACGTGGCCTCAGTAAGGCTGTGTGTGTGTCTGAAGATACAATAACGTTTTGGGCAGGGGATGCTGTTTTAAAGGCAAATGGCGGTCACACCAAATATTGATTTGATATAGATTTTCTTTTCATTCACTTTGTATTTTATTAACTGATCAAAAATAAACAGCATTTGTAAGCATTCTTACTTTAAAGCATTTTATCCACACCTGGCTAAAGCCTAAGCGGTATTGTAGTTTCAAGATTAGATACGACCTGTCATAGTTCACGGAGATCATCCTGTCTCGCGTAAACTATCTAAGCTAACGAATAAAGCAACATGAAATTCTTTGAAATGCAGTGTGTTGGTCTTTTCACGAGAGGTCACGTTGTGTTTGCAGAACGAGGTGCGCGACCTGCGGCACAGCACGTCAGAGAACGCAGCGTCTCCACGCCACCGGCCGCCCTACGCCGAGGGCTACGGCGCCGAGGGCCTCCTGGAGGGCTACCCCCCGGCTCAGCCCTTCCACGGAGCCCCGCTCACAGGTCAGGGCCTGGGCCTTCACACAGAGCCACAACACCAGGTCACAGGTCAGGATCCGGGCCTTCACACACAGCCATAACACCAGGTCACAGGTCAGAGCAGGTCATTGGTCAGGGCCAAGGCCTTCACACAGAGCCACAACACCAGGTCAGGGTCCGGGCCTTCACACACAGCCACAACACCAGGTCACAGGTCAGGGTCCGGGCCTTCATAGAGCCACAACACCAGGTCACAGGTCAGGGCCCGGGCCTTCACACTGAGCCACAACACCAGGTCACAGGTCAGGGTCCGGGCCTTCACACAGAGCCACAACACCAGGTCACAGGTCAGGGCAGGTCACAGGTCAGGGCCAAGGCCTTCACACAGAGCCACAACACCAGGACCATGGTGGGATGTAGCCAACGAGGCAGAGCAGTTACAGTACCAGTCCATAAGAGTTTGGACACACTTTCCCATTCACTTGAATGAGAAACTCTTTACCAAACGTTTAATAATGTCAGCATTTTATGTGATAGAAATAATCATGATCATAAAAGCATTGCACTAAAGGTTTAGATAAAATTAGTTGAGCATAAAGTTTACTTCCATTAAAATGTTCTTCTCTTTTCCTGGGACTACAGTTACTACCACTGGTCCTTCTGTGTACCCTGGCCCAGCCTACAACACCCAGTACCTCCTTCGGCCGGCAGCGAATGTAACCCCTACCAAGGTGAGTGGTGCATCTGTTAGGCCCCAAATTCAACATTTAAGAGTTTTTCTATCAGTAAATATCAACAATTGGCTTTTTTTCCTCTTGAGTGTAAATATTCAAATTGGAATGATGAAATGAGGGGTAAAGGAATAGAAATGTTTTGTGTTTGTCGTACTTGTAGAAATATTTACCATGTGTTGTTTTTCCTTTCCCGTCCTTGCAGACTCCGATGTACGGAATGACCCGCCTGCCTCCGCAGCAGCCCCACATGTACGCCTACCAGCCTCCGACTCACACCCCTCCCATGCAGAGCACCCCGGCCTGCATGTACCCTCCCCCCCAGGACCAGGTCTACGGGACCCCCATGCGCTTTGAGTCCCCCGCCACCGGCCTCCTGTCCCCCTACAGCGAGGAGTACTACAGCCACAGCGTCGGCCAGCCCACCACCAACCCTCCTCTCCCGGAGCCCGGCTACTTCACCCAGCCCCCGCTGGTCCCAGTGCAGCCACCCAAGTCCATGGAGGGCAAACCTGTGGACTTTGGGAAGATCGCCTTCGGCCAGCCGGCTCCTGTCGACAAGCCCGCGGTGCCCAGCTTCGGAGCCGGGGTGGTGGCCCAGTCAACTCCCGCGTCTGCCTTCAAGTTCAAGTCCAATTTCAAGTCCAACGACGGCGACTTCACCTTCCCGCCCTCTTCGGTGCCCAAGAACAGCGACAGCCTGCTGGGGCTCTTGACCTCCGACCTGCCCCCTAAAACGGACGGCACCCCCGAGCCAAAGCTGCCCGCCCAGGAGCCGTCTGCCGGCCAGGGAGGAGGCAACCTCTTCACGTTCGGCCCCAGAGGTCTGCCCGGCTTCTCCTTCACCGACTCCGCCAAGCCTCCAGCGGCCGGCCCGTTCGCCAGTGCCGCCCCCAAGGCCTTCAGCTTCACAGACTACGCCCCGCCCACGTTCGGGTCGGCCAGCGGCGGCGGCGCCACGGAGGAGGAGGAGGAGGAGGAGGAGAAAAAGGAGAAGGCGTCGGAGAGCAACAACGAGAGCAGCCACGCCGAGGAGGACGAGGACGGCCCCCACTTCGAGCCCATCGTGCCCCTGCCCGACAAGGTGGACGTGAAAACCGGTGAGGAGGAGGAGGACGAGCTGTTCTGCAACCGCGCCAAGCTCTTCCGCTTCGACCCCGAGACCAAGGAGTGGAAGGAGCGGGGCATCGGGAACGTGAAGTTCCTCCGCCACTCCACCTCGGGCAAGGTACGCCTGCTGATGCGGCGCGAGCAGGTCCTGAAGATCTGCGCCAACCACTACATCACCGCCGACATGCTCCTGCGGCCCAACGCCGGCTCGGACAAGTCGTGGGTGTGGAACGCCGTGGACTACGCCGACGAGATGCCGAGGACCGAGCAGCTGGCCATCCGCTTCAAAACGGCCGACGAGGCCTCCCTGTTCCAGACCAAGTTCGACGAGGCCCAGCGCACCGTGCCCAGGTCGCCGGAGAAGGGGGACCTGTTGGTGAAGGAAGAGGTGCCCCCCATGCCGACCGCGGCCCAGACGACTCAGGCCTTTGGGGCACAGTTTGCCCTGAAGGAAGGCGAGTGGGAGTGCGACGTGTGCCTGGTGAAAAACGGGGCCTCGTCTAAGCAGTGTGCCGCCTGCCAGAACGCTAATCCCAGTGCCCCCTCCAAACCACCTGCTGCCTCGATAATGACGGCGTTTGGGGCACAGTTTGCCCTGAAGGAAGGCGAGTGGGAGTGCAACGTGTGCCTAGTGAAGAACGAGGCCTCGTCTATGCAGTGTGTCGCCTGCCAGAGCGCTAATCCCAGTGCCCCCTCCAAGTCTGCAGACGATAAGCCTGCCGGTGAAGCCAAGGGCCTTACTGGAGGCGCGGCCAAAGTGGGCGGGTTCACCTTTGGATTTAAGGCCGACTCATCCACAGACACCAGTTCCAGCTCGACGTCAAAGGGATTCGGAACCTTTGGATCTGGAATCCCCTCCTCCTTTACCTTCGGTACTAGCAGTGGTACGGCTGCCCCGGCAGAAACCGACACCAAGCCTGCTGCGACTTCGTTCGGCGCTGGTTTCGGTGCCGGTTTTGGGGCCGGTTTCGGGGCCACGTTTGGAAGCCCAGCGGCCGCTGCTCCTGAGACCAAAGCAATCACCCCTGTGACGTCGACCGCCTCCACCATGCCTTTTGGGTCAGGCTTTGGAGCTCAGTTTGGCAAGAAGCCGGGACAGTGGGACTGCGACGCCTGTGCCGTTAGAAACGAAGGCTCGGCCAGCAGCTGCGTCTCCTGTCAGACCCCTATCCCGTCAGCTAAGAGTAAAAACACGGCGATCGTTGCCCCGACGACCAAACCCGCAGCCGCCCCAACGACCAAACCCTCATCCGCTCCGTCCAGCTCAGGGTTCGGCGCGCTGTCAGTCAAGAAAGACAGCCAATGGGACTGCGACGGCTGTCTGGTCCGGAACGAGGCCTCGGCCTCCAAGTGTGTGGCCTGCGACACGCCGTGCCCCAACCCCTCTCTGGCGGCCATGTTTGCCAAAAAAGATGGCCAGTGGGACTGCGACGCCTGCCTGGTGAGGAACGATGGCTCGGCCAGCAGCTGCGTCTCCTGCCTGGCGGCCAACCCCAACGCTCCGAGCCAGGGCAGCAGCGCTCCGTCCAGCTCCACCTTCAGCTTCAGCTTCGGCACCAAGGGCGCGGCGTCCAGCCAGTCCGCCGGAGCAGCTTTCACCACCCCCTTCAACGCCGGCAGCGGCTCTTTCCAGTTTGGCACGGGCAAAGGCGCCGTTAAAGACGAGGGTAAAGACACGAGCTCGGCCTCGTCCTTCAAGTTCCAGTCTGCCCCCCAGGCAGAGGCCAACCCCCCTAGCGCCGCAAGCTTCTCCTTCACCATGCCCGTTCCAGCCGGGGGCTTCACCTTCGGCACCCAGGAGCCAGCAAAGGAGACCCCGCCGCCAGCCGCTCCCACCACCGCCGGCTCGGCCTCCATGTTCCTGAAGAACATCGCGGAGCAACACCGGGAGAAAGAGAAGGAGCCTTTGACTGACGCTGACCCCGACCTCAACCCGCTCCTCACCGGCAAGCCCGACAGCTTCAGCTTCGCCGACCTGGCGGAGACCTCGCACGGCGACTTCCTGTTCGGCCAGAGCGACCCCAACTTCTCGGGCTTCTCCCGCGCCGGCGAGCCTCTGTTCAGGGCGCTGCAGCCCGGCCCGACCGCCCAGCAGGACGAGGGGGAGGGGGAGGAGGAGGAGGGCGACATGTACAGGACGGAGGAGGAGGACGACATCCAGTTTGAGCCCGTGGTGCAGATGCCGGATAAGGTGGACCTGAGCACGGGCGAGGAAGACGAGGAGACGCTGTACGCGCAGCGCGTCAAGCTGTTCAAGTTCGACCCGGACAGCACGCAGTGGAAGGAGCGCGGCGTGGGCGTCCTCAAGCTCCTGAAGAACACGCAGAACGGCCGCCTCCGGGTGCTGATGCGGCGCGAGCAGGTGCTGAAGGTGTGTGCCAACCACCTCATCACCACCACCATGAACCTCAAGCCCCTGGCCGGCTCCGACAAGGCCTGGGTGTGGCTGGCCAGCGACTTCTCGGAGGGCGACGTGCGCCAGGAGCAGCTGGCCGCCAAGTTCAAGACGGCCGAGCTGGCCGAGGAGTTCAAGCTGAAGTTCGAGGAGTGCCAGCGGCTGCTGCTGGACATCCCCCTGCAGACGCCCCACAAGCTGGTGGACACGGGCCGCACGGCGCGCCTCATCCAGAAGGCGGAGGAGATGAAGACGGGCCTGAAGGACCTGCGCTCCTTCCTGACCGACGACAAGACCAAGCTGAAGGAGGACGAGGGCCAAGCGGCGGGGGCGGGCAGCGACTCCTCCTCCAGCCTGCTCCTGAAGGCGCGCGCCGACTGCACGGGCCCCACCCTGGAGTGGGACAACTACGACCTGCGGGAGGAGGCGCTGGACGACTCGGCCGACGCGTCCGACTACGCCACCCCTCTGGACCGCGACAGCCCCGTGCGCAAGAACCTCTTCCGCTTCGGGGAGTCCACCTCGGGCTTCAGCTTCAGCTTCCAGCCCGTGGTCAGCCCCGCCAAGTCCCCCGGCGCCGGCCGGCCCAACCAGAGCAGGGGGTCGGTGGGCACGGACGACGAGCACGACGTCTCCCAGGAGGAGGAGAGGGACGGCCAGTACTTTGAGCCCGTGGTGCCCCTGCCGGACCTGGTGGACATCTCCACGGGAGAGGAGAACGAGCAGGTGGGTTTGGCTTCAAGCATAAACTAACAATACATTCCTCCTGAACGTAGTAGTTTAAACTGTGTTGCGCATTTAACATGTTTTGTAACCGATGACTTCCTTTATCGTTAGAAAAGGCTATGACCACGGAGTGTGGCGCTTTTCCCTGACCCACATTTCGTTCGCTAACCCCCCTGTGACAGGTGCTGTTCAGCCACCGAGCCAAGCTCTACCGCTACGACAAGGAGCTGAACCAGTGGAAGGAGCGGGGCATCGGCGACCTCAAGATCCTGCAGCACCTGGACTCCAGGCGGGTGCGGCTGATCATGCGGCGGGACCAGGTGCTGAAGATCTGCGCCAACCACTGGGTCACCTCGGCCATGAAGCTGGAGCCCATGAAGGGCGCGGAGAAGGCGTGGGTGTGGAGCGCGCTGGACTTTGCCGAGGGCGACGGCAGCGTGGTGGAGCAGCTGGCCGTGCGCTTCAAGCTGCAGGAGGTGGCCAACCACTTCAGGGACGTCTTTGACGAGGCCAAGGTAGTGTCATGTTTGATTTCGTTCTGTTGTTGTTTTCCGTAATTTGGTTTTTCAAATTTTTTAAGCCCATGTTGTTTGGAAACTGGACAAAAAAAATTTATTTTGATGATCAGAAATTGATTGTTGTTGTTATATTTTTTCAGACTGCCCTTGAGAACAACGTCCTGTTGACCCCTGCCACGCCCGAGGCCACGCCCGCCGAGGCCACGCCCACTCTGAAGCCGGCCTCGGAGACAACAACGTCTACAACAACAACAACAACAGGAGCAACAGGAGCAACAGCAGCGACGACGACACCACTGAAAAACCTGCCGGTGTGCGGGAAGGAGGCCATCGCCGTCCTGGAGGAGACCACCAAGGAGCGCACGGAGCTGCCCTCCTCCGACACCTTCTACACACCGGACAGCCACAGCTCCTCGGCCCCGCCGCACAGCCCTGGAGCCCTCTCCAAGGCGTTGGTGTCCCCGCCAAAGTTTGTCTTCGGTAAAGACTCCCTCCAGAAGATCTTCGGTAGCCCCCCGAAAGGCGGCTCGTCTTCGGAGGCCGAGGAGTCGACGTCGTCGGCCAGCTCCAAGAGCAACAGAAGCCGCACCGTCCAGCCGCCGTCCGCGGCCTCGCCCGCCTTCAAGGTGCCAGACAACGGTAAGGCTCCGTCCTGAACATAGTAGGCCTGAGCAGAGGGAGTGACTTTGTTGAGGTGACTTTGTTGAGGTGGTTTTTTGGTCAGGTTTCAAATGCTCGTTTTTGTTTTGAGTGATGACCTCATTATGTAGGGTTTCTCTTTCATTGTGTGGCAGTGGATCTATTCAGCCTTTTGATTGGTCAGTCAATGCTTCAGCCACTCCCTATCCCAACCACACACCATTTTATTTCTTAAATGATAGGAAACCTTTCTGACAACCACACACCGACAAAACTGTTAGTTGTAAAACGTTTGAATTCCGAAGTAGCATTCCTTGAGAGATTACAAACTAGATTACTAACTAGATTCTTATGAGTGTAGCATTCCATTGCAATGCAGATGCCAAGATAAGTACCTGCTGTCACTTAACTCTTTTAAAAAGCTCCAGTTTGTCTCACCCAAACACCGTTATGTTTTAGGCTTGGATTTTAGGCTTTTCAAAGATAACCCAATGGCTTTTTGGACCTGTCCCGCAGCCACCCCATTTGTGCCCCCAGGTACTCCCTTGTCACTGCGGCGTGTGTGTGTGTGTGTGTGTGTGTGTGCTGTGCCACGTCACCTACCACGCAGTCACGAGGGCCCTCAGGGGCCCGACAGACATAACACAGCTGCACGGAGTGGAAACCAACAATACTAAACATCCTAACCGTTGAACTGCCGGAAGCCGTCTTCTACTGCATGTCTCTGTGTGTACCTTAGTGAGAGAGCTGAAATAAATAGGAATGAGCCTAGAATATGTATGTATATATATTTTCTTTTTTGGTAGGATAGAGTTGAGGTGGCAAAATATTTTCTCCGTAGCAACATGAGGTTTGCGCTGAGGCGATTCTCCGCCCTCTCCCTCTGTGGAAACGTGAGCCAGTCCTACTTGGCTCTGGCGAGCAGACTGACGCCTGTGTGCGTCACTCACACACATTTTTAGACCAGGACATTGCGCAACAGTGGGGGGAAGGCAGTGGCATATCAGGTGTGGTTGACCTGAGCAGAGGTTTTGATAGCCCTGATGAATGGCATACCGGTGGGCTCAGTGGGGCTACACTGGGCCGCCATGTATCTGAAGCAGCAGTGAGGATCGTGTGTCGTAACGGAATACTGGGCCATCGATTTGACCGCAAAGCAGCAGAGACGCTTTCACAACCCAGCAACACAAGTCCCATTAGGAAATCATTAAGAAATGTTTGTCAATATGTAGTTTTTTTTGGTTTTGTTTTTTGGTTTTAATGTGTAACTTCTGTTTATGGCATGCATGACCTATCAGTTGATTTGGAATGCATGAGTTTTCGTGTGGGACTAACCTTAGGTACGTAGCTGTGATAGATATCAAAATGGTTATCTATATCTGATAGTTTTATTAGGTTGGAAAACGTAGAAGCATTCATTATTTTTTCTATACCAAATGTAGCTATTGGGACTCAGATAATTAAAGTCTGATAAAGGTTTATATTTCAAACGCCCTGTACGTAGTTAGAATTTTGTCAAGACTGAATTCAACTCACGCTCCATCTCGCCTTTAACTTTGCGTCTGGGCTCTTCCTGTGTTGTGTTACAGCGCCCCCTCAGGCGGAGGGCAGCAGTGCAGACTCTGAGGTGGAGGTGGTGTACGCGAGGGAGCCCAGCGCCGAGCAGGCTGCCCTGGCCCGACAGCTCCAGCTGCCCCTCACCTTCTTCTGCTACCAGAATGAGCCGGGGTACACCGGCGACGACCAGACAGACGGTGAGACGGGACCTTAAAAAACACACACACACACACACACACAAAACTTTGCTTTAATTTAATTAAATGCTTTGTCCGTGCCCTCCATTGTTTTGCTTGGTGAAAGTTCTTGTTAGGTGTAACACAACTGCTGCTTGCAATGTAAAAGGCTGAACTAACGTGTTTTCTTGCCACAGACGAGGACTTTGAGAGTGCAGTGAGGGCTCTGAACGGAAAGCTGTATGCTGATGATGAGCCGGCCAGGAGGCCCGCGTCCTCAGTCAATCCTTCAGGAAATGGTACATCCTCTTCAGGATAGGCTTAGTCAACCGTCTGCCATTCAGTTGAGCAGAAAAAAAAAAAAGACTTCTTGGCAGCAGATACCTTTTTTTTTTTTCTTCAACCAGTACAATAATAATTATTCATTTTATTTGAGGGTGCCTTTCAAGACACTGAGTATAACAGACAATATGTCGTGCTTTCTATCTATTATTGGGTCCAGTCTGTTGAAACGGTCCAACATGCAAGGCTGTTCTCCTTCCCACAACTCAGCCATTTTAAAACGCCTGTCCCCCCCTCCCCGTTGTCCCCCCTCAGGCTCCCAGGCAGCAGGAGGGGACCCAGACTGTGAGGTGGTGTGGGAGAAGAAGCCCACCCCGGAGGAAGAAGAGAAGGCCAAGGTCCTGCAGCTGCCCCCCACCTTCTTCTGCGGGACGGGCAGAGATGGCGAGGCCGACAAGGACAAGCCTCTGGAAGACTTTGAGACGGAGGTCCGCAAGGCACACGAGGCACTGGTGAGACATGTGGTTCCGCCATTTTGTTTTGGGGGGGGGGGGCGACGACTTGTTTTCATTCGAGACTCAAGAGACTGAAGACTACAATAAGATGCATGTTACATTTCAACCCGTTTCAAAGGACCTCATGACAATTTCCTCTCATTTTTTGGGGGGGTTTCAGAAATACCTGGTTTTATTGGACCAATAAGGCGAATGCGTAGTGTGTATTATCAACACTGATGTTTGTGCGTTTTCAGGAAGCGGAATTGAACCTAGACGCTGCTCCCCCCCTCGCTACAACAGAGACAGAGACTGTGGCACCAACCGAGGACCACACAGCCCAGCCGGCGGGGGCTGGGTTCAGTGCCCTGTTTGGCCAGAAGCCAGGACAGTGGGACTGTGACACGTGTGCCGTTGGAAACGAGGCCTCCGAAGACAGCTGCTTCGCCTGTCAATCTCCCAAGCCCTCAGCTGTTGGCACTACGGACACTCCCACCACATCAACAACTTTAAAAACGGTCTTTGACCCAGGTTTTGTTGCCGGTTTTGGAGCCCAGTTTGTCAAAAAGGCCGGACAATGGGACTGTGCCACCTGTATCGTTAGGAACGAGTCGACAGCAGAAAACTGTGTCTCCTGTCAAACCCCCAACCCTTCAGCTAAGAGCACAGCTGAACCTCCTGCAGCGCCAGAGTCATCTACCAGCATCTTTGGGTCAGGTTTTGCCACTGGTTTTGGTACTGGATTTGGTGCCAAATTTCAAATTAAACCAGGACAGTGGGACTGTGCCACCTGTGACATTAGGAACGAGTCGACAGCAAAAAGCTGTGTCTCTTGTCAAACGCCCAACCCTTCAGCTAAGAGCACAGCTGAACCGTCCGCAGCAACAGAATCTTCAACAATTGTCTTTGGGTCAGCTTTTGGTGCTGGTTTTGGTACCAAATTTGAAATTAAACCAGGACAGTGGGAATGTGCCACCTGTGCCGTTAGGAACGAGTCGACAGCAAAAAGCTGTGTCTCCTGTCAAACGCCCAACCCTTCAGCTAAGAGCTCTGCTGAACCTCCTGCAGCGCCAGAATCATCAACCAGCATCTTTGGGTCAGCGTTTGGTGCCGGTTTAGGTACCGGTTTCGGAGCCAAGTTTGAAATGAAACAAGGAGAATGGGACTGTGCCACCTGTGCCGTTAGGAACAAGTCGACAGCACAAAGCTGTGTCTCTTGTCAAACGTCCAACCCTTCAGCTAAGAGCACAGCTGAACCTCCCGCTGCGCCAGAAGCTTCAACCATTGTTTTTGGGTCAGGTTTTGGTTCCGGTTTTGGTGATCAGTTCAACAAAAAACAGGGACAATGGGACTGCGTTACGTGTGCCGTACGAAACGAGGCGTTGGCGAGCAGCTGTGTCTCCTGCCAGACTCCCAGCGCCTTGGCCATTGACCTGTCGACAAAGAAAACCGACGCAGACTCTGCTGCTTCTACCACTACCACCAATTTGTTCACTACAACCACCACCAGTCAAGGTACACTACTGTTTGACCACCAACATTATCGTTGCTGTTTTCCCAGTCTATGTTCCCTAGGATTCCCACTAACATGTCGACTTTGGGCCCTGCACCTCATGTTCATTGACAGACAGCCAATTCTCCCACACCCGCTAACCACTGCCTCTTGATGTGTAGACATTTCAGAATTCTCAGGAAGGCTGATATGTGGTCAAGCTGAACGTCTGGTTATTCTTTAGTTCTGTGTGTCTCACCTTCTCTGTGTATTCCCTCATCCACCTCAGCAGACGCAGGCTTTGGCTTCCAGACCCTCGGCGGGTTCTCCTTCGCCGACCTGGCCAAGAACACTGGGGAGGAGTTCGCCTTTGGAAAGCAAGGTGGGCATGAAGGCAATCACTTGAACTCCGATCATTTGTATTCTCCGAGTTCTGCGTTCTGTCAGTGCACATCACACGGCGTGCTTTCAATTCTGGCGAACGAAAAAAACTAAAACGTTGTTTCTCATGCCTTCTCTTCTTACGTGGACTAGATACCGAGTTCTCCTGGGCGAATGCCGGAGCCGCAGTGTTTGGATCCGCGGCCCCGCCCAGAAAGGAGGGAGAGGAGGAGGGCAGCGGTGAAGAGGACGCCAACAACGACGACATCCACTTTGAGCCCATAGTGTCCCTGCCTGAGGTAACAATGGACGCACTGGGAATAAGATCTCAACGGGGTTTTCCCTCCGCAATAAAAGACGAGCTTCTCCTCCCTAGACAAAATGGTTTCGGAAATAATACACACATGTTGTTGTTGTTTAAAAACACCTCCTCTCTTCCTGCCCCAGGTGGAGGTGAAGTCCGGCGAGGAGGACGAGGAGATCCTCTTCAAGGAGCGGACCAAGCTCTACCGCTGGGACCGCGACAGCAACCAGTGGAAGGAGCGCGGCGTGGGCGACATCAAGATCCTCTTCCACCCCGACAAGCGCTTCTACCGCGTGCTGATGCGCCGGGAGCAGGTGCTGCGCGTGTGCGCCAACCACACCCTCGCCGACAACATGGAGCTGAAGCCCATGAACACCTCGGCCAACGCGCTGGTGTGGACGGCCACCGACTACGCAGGTACCCGGGCCGGGTTTCTCTTCACGCTCGCTCGCCCGTCAACGCGTCGACCGCCACGTCTTCATGATAGACCGCGCCTGTGTCCTTTCACCGTTCTAAAGAGTGTTTTTCCTTTGCTGTCGTTTCTTTTTTTTTATGTATTCGTCCAGAGGGTGAAGGAAAAGTGGAACAGCTGGCCGCCAAGTTCAAGACCCCCGAGCTGGCCGAGTCCTTCCGGAAGGTGTTCTGCGAGTGCCAGCGCCGCATGGTGGAGTCGGCCGCCTCGCCGCTGAGCTCCACCCCCCAGCTGTCCCGAGTGCAGGAGCACTCCCGGGAGACCAACCCCCAGGTGTTCCTCACGGTCGCCGCCGACGACCAGCCCCTCGGGACCGTCACCGTGGAGCTCTTCTCGCACATCGTTCCCAAGACAGCAGAGAACTTCCGAGCGCTGTGCACCGGAGAGAGGGGTTTCGGGTTCCGGAACTCAGTTTTCCACAGGGTCGTCCCAGACTTTATGTGTCAAGTGAGTAGGGAATGGGGTTTCTACTGCTAAATCATCTGACTTGTCAATAGTTAATAGGTTTTGGTCCAGTAGGTTTAGTTTTACAAGCCAGACCAGTCAAACTTCAGGAAACTTGTCAATAGGTTTGCAATGGTAATTCTGCCAGGAAGGTGTGTCTTAGTGGCAGTCGAGGTGTGAAGCGAAAATAGGGATGCCCCGGTCTAATCTTATCAGAGCTAGACTTATAAATAGATTAGATGAAACGTTTTACAGTCCTCAGTTGTATTATATGAGCTTGCCAGGACATACGGGCAGTGTTCCCACAGAGATGGAATAGAAGTGCTAAGCTATGAACAGAACTCTCCATATTCTAAAGAGCTACGTCGCTAACCTCACAACTCATCCTACATCAATACAACTTCAGGTTGATTGACAGTTCTCTTATGCAAAAAAAGACACTCAACACGTTTTGAGTCCGCACACCACATCTTAACACGTTGCCATGGTTTTTCCCTGCCTCCAGGGTGGCGACATCACTCACCAGGACGGCACGGGCGGCAAGTCCATCTACGGCGGCAAGTTTGAGGACGAGAACTTTGACGTGCGTCACACGGGGCCTGGCCTGCTCTCCATGGCCAACCGCGGCCGGGACACCAACAACTCCCAGTTCTTCATCACGCTGAAGAAGGCCGAACACCTGGACTTCAAGCACGTCTCCTTCGGCTTTGTCCGCGACGGCATGGACGTGGTGCGCCAGATGGGCGAGCTGGGCACCAAGTCGGGCAAGCCCACCAAGAAGATGGTGGTGACCGACTGCGGACAGCTATAGGCCCTCCACACCAGCCGTGGCGTTCGGGACGGGTTCGACCACCACGTCCCGGAACTCGTTTCGCCGGTCGCCCAGGCTACTTCGTGTACTTTTACATGGAGAGTCTGACAGTGTTGCGCACATTTCTAGAACTGGGCTTGAGAGACTGGGGTTGTAGCTTTGATCGCCTTGTAGGATTTACCGGGGCTGAGGAGTGGAGGTACCATTAAGTTAACCGTTTTGTTTTGTATTTTCACAAAGGAAAAGGAAGGTTTTTTTCCCATGTAGATGCAGAGCGCTGACCAGAGTTTTTGTTTCAGTCTTTTATTTCTCCAGACAGAAGTATGGACCTGCATGCATAATAGGGTTTGTCTGAGGTCAATTTAACGCAACACTCTCGTTTTCCTCCCGGAATATGTATCTGTGTGTATAATGTAAATGGATTACACTTTTTATAATGTCTTTTTTCTTTGCGTGTTGCAAGGATTTGAAAGCGCTGGTTTCTTCTTCAGCTCCACTTGTTTCGGATGATGATAGTCTTAATGATAATGCTACATTTGAAAGAGAGACAGTGTGTTAGCAAGAGCACCATGAGTTGTTTAGGAACTGTGTTCCTGGCCTTTGTTATTGTCTTTCTTTGTGTGCTTTAAGTTGTATTTTATCCAAGTGGTCTGTGTTTATAGATTTCATAATGTGCAAACTATTGAAAAGCTAAACCTTTTCATCCATCTGTAAATCTTGAAGATAGGCTCCTTATGAACAAGTATAGTTTTGTGGTATTGTATTTGATAACAATATTGTGTAAAGTTCAAAAGGATTCTATTTTACTCTATTTAAGATGTTTACCACAATTGCATATGCCACATTGCGTATTGTTTTGAGATTATATGCTGGAATAATTAGCGTCTTAAAATAAAGTTGCTTTCATTAACAAGGGTTGTAGATGTTTTTGTCTGTACATAAGGAATATGACTAGGGAAAATTGACAGTGGGTGAAATTTTTTTGGGAGATGTAGAACAGAGTGTCAAAATCTTATGTCCATTGTAATTACATCAAGGTGTATCTTTATTACTGTGATCCTTTTTTTTAACGGGTAACTGACCGAGACAGTTGATGCGTCCTTTAAAAGGCAGGTCAAATACACACTATATAAATAAAATAAAAAAAGATTGAAAAAACAGATATTGGCTCAACACTGGCAGAACTGGTAGCCTAAACATTTTGGCATTATTGTTGTGGATACCACGTTCACGGTCGAGTGAAAATATTACAAGGGAGTCTATTAGAAACTACACTGAACTTTACACAACCGTTCTTTAGGGCAAAAACAAGGAACTTACTCATCAAGAATGTCGAGTGCTTCTGATCTGACTTGTTACAGATAAATCACCACGCACCTGGCACCATGGCCAATAGGGGGCGCAATTGTTCCTCCAAGTCACATTGTGTTAAATGCCTTTTTTGATGACGTCGTCATGTATAAACACGTCTCATAGGCCACGGCTCTGTCTTTTCTGATCAAGTACCGTTGGGTGTGGGAGTTCAGGAGTCTTGAGGCTGATATTTTCCTTTTTCCATCCGACAAAATGATCATCTACAAGGACATCATTAGTGGTAGGGATGAATGTTTTCATACCTGTGTTTTTTTCTCTATTTAAAACTGGAATACATACCCGTTTATTGCCTTTAAGAACTAAATTAATTTGTGCTAATGTTAGCTTGCTGACATAGTTTTGCTAGTCTAAGGCCTTGCTTAGGCTTGTCTTGGCGCAAAAGCTAGTTAGGCCTTACCGGCTTTTATTTCTAACGTTTGGTGAGGCCATCCAATTACGCTAAACAAAAGCCAGATAGTATTATGATTAATTAACAATAATAGGTAATTTTATTCTCGCTAGCTAGTTATCCAATATTACTGCTTCAATACATGTTTTCTGACTTGTCAGTGGCAACGTTTAGCAACTGCATGTGGTAGCAGCAAGCCAGCTAGCCAGACTAGTAGTGAAGTTAGCTGCGTGACGACAAGCTACAGCAATGTTGGCACACGTCCTCATCTGTTCGGCGCAGTGTTCCCGTTTTCGGACTGTTGTAAAAAAATAGGCCAACAAAGGGGTTCCCAACTTCTTGATTGAGATGATACCCGGTCTGATTGTACATTCAAGGCAAGCGATGCTATCGTTAAGATTGCAGCCACTTCCTATAATTTTGTTGGACCAGCAGCATCGTTGCTAATGTAAGCGGGATGTCACCTAACTTTTATAACGAGACGCAACTCCAACTAACTTTAGTCGAATTATAGCATGGTCATGGGGTACAATATCATTGCAAATAACGTCACATCACCATACATTTCAAATGAATATGTATCATTGTTACCAACACACATGATGGATTTACGGGTGATATTACGCAAAAGTTTGGCATTCATGTTAAGACAATTAACGGGGTTTATCTTTACAGGGGACGAAATGTTCTCCGACATTTACAAAATCAAAGAGTCGCCAAATGGAATGATGTTCGAAGTCGAAGGAAAGGTGCGTCTCCAATTCAGGTATTCGCTCTCTGTATGGGGTCTATGGACTTGACGGTGTATCCGGGTGATGTATTATTTGCAACATGATGCGTCATTGTTGCAAGTGATTCATTGGAACGGCAGCTAAACAACCCATTGGTTTTGCGCAATACACCCAAGTTGGCACCGATTTAACCAACTGAAAATATTCTTGCTCCATTTAAATTTTATGAATGTGGCCCCATACATTGAGTTGAAGCTGATCTTTTACCGCAGTTGAATGATACCACCACTACCAGTCCCTTTAATTTCTTCCAATTGTCATCACCCTTTGGCTCTCACTGCTTCCATCAGATGGTCAGCCGGTCGGAGGACATCGACGACGCACTGATCGGGGCCAACGCCTCTGCCGAGGAGCAGATTGAGGGCAACGAGAGCACCACAGTCAGCGGAGTGGACATCGTCCTCAACCACAAGCTGCAGGAGACCAGCTTCAACAAAGAATCCTTCAAGGTCTACATCAAGGACTACATGAAATCGTGAGTAAGACGGTGTGGGGGTTGGATAATTTTTAGAATACATTTAAAACGAGTTGCACATCAGAAAGTTGGTATTAAATTATTGGTGTAACCAAGGAAATCAATTAATTCTGTGTGAATGTGTTTCCATGTGTCTAATGTATGTGTGTGGTTGCCTCCAGGGTGAAGGCAAAGTTGGATCAGGACAGCCCAGACAGAGTCAAGCCCTTCATGACAGGTGCTCAAGAGGAAATCAAGAAGCTCATGGGCAACTTCAAGAACTTGCAGGTATGATGTGTTCATTCTTCATTGAAATTGTTGCTTTTGTTCTCAGTACAATCAGACAAAAATGACTACACTGAACGTTGCCTAACATTGTAGTTAAATGGATGTGGGCAAAGGCCATGGTCGTCACGACAACGAGTTAGTGAAGCATGGGCCATTTTGTATCACAACCCAAATTGCCGTGGTTGCAACGAGACTGGATCAAAAATCCTGACCTCCCTCTCTTTGTCCCTGTTAGTTTTTCACAGGCGAGACACAGAACCCCGAGGGCATGATCGGCTTCCTGGACTTCCGTGAGGATGGCATCACGCCCTTCATGATCTTCTTTAAAGATGGCCTGGAGATTGAGAAATGCGTGAGTGATTTTTCTTCTCCGCCTGGGTCTACTGCTGAAAAGCGTGTCCACTAGTAATTTTTTTAACTGACGAAGATATCAGGTTGATATTTATGATTGCCGTGTAAAATGATTCTTCGTTGTTCACAGAAATCACCCTTTTTTTTTTATTTCTGTCTTGCTTTGCAGTAACATCCCTGGACTCGTGCCTGCCAGATTGGACCACACCCCCGCAAGGCAGACCGAAACCCAGACCACTCTTTTTCTTTGTGTTATGGAATGGATTTTTGAACACTTGTTTTAACATGAATAAACAAAGTATATTTCATCATTGTTTAATTTTATAAAGCTCTTCTAAAAGCACGAGCAGATGGGCGAGGCACAGTATTAATGTTGATTCTGTAGTCTAATGATTGCAGTTTTTGACTGAGTTTAATGCCTTTTCAATTGTAATCAAAGATTACCCCCATTTTCTGATCATGTTAAAATATGTGCATGGTGTTCTTCAATGATGCACTGTGGCACCTGTGATTCTAACAGTGAACAACTTGTTCAAAATGAAATGCCAGATGGTCTTATTTTTCACACGTGTCAACCCTACTCTTAAATGGGCAGACCTCAAACCTCGGAGTCCACCTTTAGAACTACCATGCGGAGTAAAGGATCCAATCACTCAAGAAAGCTGTGTGAACTTTTTGCCACGAGCTCTGGTCAACGCCAAACAATTAAATTTTCCCTCCAGCCTCCTTAAGCTTTGTTTATGGTTGCATCAGACATGATACTGTTGATAATTCTGACTGGAGATGATCAATAAAAGTATCATTGGGTAAAAACCCATCTTCTGGTTGCTGATTTATTTACTTAACTGAGGAAATTGTACGTTTTGAATGTTTATTGAATCCCAATTTACATGACTCGATTTAAGGTCACACGCTTTCTCACCATCAGGCATTTTATGTCAAACGGGATCTTTAACATTGCCATTGTTCCTTGGGCTTTGACAAGAACCTGGTAAATCAAATTTAATCAGTGTGGTTATTCACGATTGCTAAAACGCTAATATGGTAAACACTGGTGTCAAAAGTTAACCAAAGTTGTCATTGTTTAAACACAACTCAAAATACTTCATACTTGTTCTAATGATGTGGTCAAACCTATTGTGTAAGACAGAATACAGTTTTTCACAATCGCTAAAACACATTTCTTGGAAAGTGACTGCAGTACCCCATTTTCTCAAAACTTGAAACACAAATCCAAATATTAAAAAACTAATTAATCAAATTCAGGCAATTGTGAAAGACATGCTGCTGTGTCAGAATTACAGTAATCTCATTGACTGATTTTGCAGTTACAAACTTGTTGGGAGTGGATACTGTAATGTGCTATTCATTTACTTAAGTTTTATTCTTTTAGGCTTACTGTATTTTTTGCTGAATATGCAGATATTCAAATACTGTAATATGTACTTGCAGCACTTACGGTATACAGTAATCCAGTAAATTCACTGCTCTAAGTTGTGATTACTATTCAACTTTTTTTTACAAAATGGGTTTACTGCATATAGTAAAAAAGAAAAACTGAACACTGTTCTCCATTTCCTGATGTAGGGTCTAATAAATGTTCTGTGTTTGTTATATTTTAACTGACTGTGTTTATGATCTGAAATAATTGTTTGATTTTTGCCAGAAGAGTCCGGGGTTACGTGAATGTTTCAATATTTGGATTTGTGTTTAAGGTTTTGAGAAAATGGGGGAAGGTTTCAAGAAATTTTAGCAATTGTGAAAAACTGTATTTGCTTTCTTTGAGACACAGACAGGATAATGAACTATTTTCATGAAATAAATGTCTTTATTTGAATGCTTTGAAATAAGTGTCACCATGCAGTAAAGTTTAAAGTGTTTTTTCGCCTGAACATAAACAATCTGAACAGTTGTGAAAGTCTTCTCGTGGAGTAAAGGCGAGTTAACCCTAACAAACAAGGTCCAGCGTTCCACACCCGTGCTGTTGGAGTCAGATGTGCAGCCCAGGTAATGAGAGGTCCTTTCGGGCTAGTCAGTCTTCATATCCTCCCCCACCTCGTCTTCATCAGCCCGGTAGTGACGGTACTCTGGCTTCAGCTCCCACATGCTTTTGTGGGACCCCTTCACGTTGTAGACCCCGATACCCCGTAGAATCTCTTTCAGATAGGTCTACACAAGAAGAAAGACAGAGAGACAGGAGTCAGTGACCTGCAGACTCAGGACATTTTTACAACCGACATATCAATACTTCACTGCAAACGAAGAGATGTTCACTAAAAGCTGGTTTCCGCAGGTCAGTTATTGATTGTGCGAAATATACAAAATCGCTAATGCTAAGCCCTGCGAGCTTGAGTTTAGTTTAGAAACAGTACCTTGTCATTGTAACCCACTATGGAAAACTTAGTAGCGATTAGCTTACATATCTGTGTGACAAATAAAGCTATTTGGAAGAGGACAATTGCATGCACACGTGAAGATCACAGAGAAATGACCTAGCACTTTCTCGTTCAGCGTGCCCTTCCGTGGCCACAAGGTGTCCCTAGCGGTCTACAGAGAAACAGAGGCGATGTGGAAAATCTTAAACCAGAATTACTAA
>JAVQIZ010009251.1:0-18360 GCA_036023535.2 Galaxias brevipinnis
GGAGCTGACACCTGTGACGGAGTATCTTCTCACTGTATATGCTATCTACCCTGACCTCGTTGGAGACTCTGTCAGCATCCATACTCAGACAAGTAACACAATCACAACACAAGGACAAAAACTAATTATCAATCTCTTCAAACAAACTCACAAAAACACTAATTATAACTAGATATATTTGAACATCATTGAAGACAATCTTGTCCCCGGTCCATTTGATTTCTTTGGACTATCAAACTGCTAGGTTAACTAAACGCTCCGTCTTTGCTCTCTCTTTTTAGCTCCTTTGTCTCAGGTTACCAACGTCCGTGTAATGGAAGAAGGCCTTTTCTCTCTGAGACTGTCCTGGACCCCACCACTAGGGAAGCTCAATGGATACAAGATTGTTGTTCCGAGATGTAGGATGTATTTTACTATTATAATGTGACAGTTGCTGGGACCTAATCCATAGTTCTCAACGGATCATGTATAATAATGTCTTTCTGAGAAGGATATTTGATCTAAGATGTCATTATGGGCATATAACAGCAATAACACAGATTCTTAACTAGGAATGAATTATGAACAAAAATAGTTTTGCCATAGGCTTTTAGGACAAGATGATAGGGAGTTGTACTGAGCTATTGATTATCTCGCTTACCTTGCTTAACTTGTTTAGTTTAGGAAAAGTTTTGGTTACAAATCCAGACACCTGTATTGAATACTGTATTCTCCCTCTCTAACAGCAAACAGACCAGGGCTAGCCTACGAGCAGACACTTCCTGGTGATGCCTTCACCCATGTGATTGACAACCTGGAGGAGGATAGGCAGTACACCATCAGTATCTCTGCTATCTATCCACAGGGGCCGAGTGAGCCTGTCTCAGTACAGGGACACACATGTAAGAGTTAACCTTTTATTATCCTAGTCATGGTAAGATCTTGCACAAAGACATTGTTTTTTTATGACGTCATGAAATTATCATGTGTCTGAAATTTATTTTGGATTTTGGATGTTAGAAATTTGGCAATACATTTTTTGTGACGTTATTTGTGTGACTGTGATTGCACTAGATGGCAGTGTATCCTTTCTTAAAACGTGTTTTTGTATTTTTTCTGAGTTATTAAGTTCAAACCCTTTGTGTATGTCTGTATTGTGCAGTGAAGCTAGTTCCAGTCCATCAGTTCCTGGTCCAGAATGCCACCACAGACACTGTTCAGGCCAGGTGGCAGGCAGTGAATGGGGCCACAGGTTATCGCCTCACCTGGTCTAACTCAGGTAAAATGTGCACTGTAGTTTAGATTCATTTCACCTGGTCTAACTCAGGTAAAATGTGCACTGTAGTTTGGACTCATTTCACCTGGTCTAAATCAGGTAAAGTGTGCACTGTGGTTTAGATTCTTTTCACCTGGTCTAACTCAGGTATAGTGTGCACTGTAGTTTAGATTCATTTCACCTGGTCTAACTCAGGTGTAGTGAACAATGTAGTTTAGATTCATTTCACCTGGTCTAACTCAGGTAAAGCGTGCACTGTAGTTTAGATTCATTTCACCTGAAGCCAGAGATGTTGTGGACACTGAGGGGCAAATTCACAAAAGGATTGTGTGGCTTCTTGCTGACGCTAAACCTGTGCCAATCAAACTAAAGGAAACGGTGTCCCAAGCAAAGGGAGAAATGCACCACTAACTGCACTGCTACTCAAATAGCGTCCCGGTGCTCCTATGCTATTTGCAAGTATTTAAACGAGGTAATATGCATACACATTTGGTACAAAACTGCCCCCTTTCCTTCCAAATGAGCCTCATTGCAAAAACACTTCAATTCACAAAGATCGGCGCTAATTGCCACATGCAGTTACAGTGAGATTAGTGACACCTTCAGAGAGTTGGTGGTAATTGAAGCGCCATTACAAGGGGTGTCACTTTCCAGTGGTCATGTGATCATTTGGAGGCATGCTTCTGCACATCGTCTATCAGGACGTGCAGCTCGCGGTCTGTAATAATAATAGCTGTTATTTTTCACTCTGCCTACTGTGTTCATGGTGCAAAGGCAACATTTATACTTTGCACATTAACAATTGCAAAAATTCGGCTTGTTTGCCCTGGCATAATCATTAGCCCATTATCTTTAGGTAATCGGTCCTAGAGATGGAGAAAATAGCTGTCACAAATGATACGCAATTCATGGTGCTATTAGCGGCCAGAAGCCATTCTTTGTGAATTTGAGTGTTGAAATATTCTGTTAAATCACCATATAATATGTGATCTTGTTTGTATTGTGCTGAGGTGCTCTTTGCTTAGACTAAGACCAATTCTTGACCTCCCTCCTGCCCAACCAGATGGTCATATTGAGAATGTGAACCTTGGGGAGACATATAACTTTTACATGATCCAGGGCCTCGTCCAAGGCTCAGAGTACACCATCACTATCAACCCCATCTTTGTGGACATCGAAGGACCAGTCACCTCTACCAAAGCAAAGACTTGTAAGTAGACAATATTGATGCATGGGAACGACATTATACAGAAAAGCAAAGAGGCATGTGCTTTTAATGCTGGTTTATTTTATATGAGACTTTTTTACATCCTTGCGCTCGCCCTCTCTTTCTCTTACTCTTACTCTTTCTCTCTCTTTCTCTCTTTCTCTCTCTCTCTCTCAGTGGAGAGCAGTGCAGTCCAGACTCTGAAGGCGTCAGCTGTAAGCACCAACAGTGCTTCAGTCTCTTGGAACTCTGTACCTGGGGCCACCGGCTATAGATTGGCATGGAGTCCCACTCCAGGTGACCTACGAGAAACACACAAACAACCAACGCATGCACACAAACATCTACAGACAAACAAGTGGGGCTTTGAAATGACAGGCTCCTTTCTACGTTTTGACACTGCAGTGATGTGACATGTGACATGGGTCCCCAACAGATCAAAGGCCTGAGGAGGAAATGGGTACAGGGAGGGGAGTACACATGAGCTTTAATGAGGAGTTGAGCCTCTGATGCCTACACAGGATTGACAGGGATTGGGTGAAAAAGAATATATGAAGCAGAATGAAATTTTGATTTATCAGAATCAGATGAAAGATGATGGTTGAATCATTTTAAGGTGGATAGCTGATATGTGTAAGAAGTCTATATTTGGGTTTTGTGATGAAACATATCCTTATTCCTATTTGTTTTCTACCTTTCTATTCCGAAATGTGTCAAATAAGACACATATTGAATATTGATTATTTTGTGGCTGAACAAAAAAAAAAAAAAAGTTTTAGTTGGACTTCTATTTTAATTTGCTTTACTATTTATTTTACACTTAAGTACTTGTTTTGACCTAACTGTAGCTATTAGGAACAATGGTTAAAATAAATAATTTTGCTCTGGAGTGAGATATAAATTAAAAAAAGTAATACCCTTAAAATGCTTGCTGAAAATCTTTTGAAGATTTTCAAAAAGAAGCATTTCCCGATATCCCTGTTTTTCAGAGTTCATTGGTCGTGACAGACCCAGACAACTGGCTCTGAATAGCAGTACCACAGAGTACCTTCTGAAGAACGTAGTCCATGACACAGAGTACGTCCTCTCTCTCTATGTGCTGTTTGGATCCCTGGTAGGGCCTGGAATCACGTCCACCTTCCGGACATGTGAGTTTGGGTTGTTCATTTATTACCTTACCTCCTATAGACCGCTCCATTATTTTTCAACCCTTCTTCTAGTCAATGTCTGTTTGAGGACATAAAAATTCTCACAATATTTGGTTTCATCATCTTCATCAACTCTCAATTAAAAAATGTACTGTTACCTGACACCGTCTAGCTGAATACACTGATCAAATGCAGGGTTTGGATATGTGTAGAGGCAATATGTGCCGTGCAGTCCTGCAAATGATCTTAACATAAGCGTCTGATCTGAAGGGCAGGGGGTCAGTGAGATGTACGACTACGCTACGTCTGAAACAGGTCAAAAGGCAGAATAATCCACCTAGACAGTTGACAATGACAGTAGAACACTTGATGGTGTCTTGCTAGACAGTGTGTGTTACGTGTTGGCTTAAGCCAATAAATTAATAATGGCTACAGCAAACAATCTAGTCTGCTGGTACTAGTTAAGGATTCAGAAACCACCAGGAGAAGTTTAGTGCACCACATTTGATGTGTTTACCTCCTCATCCAGATGGTTACAATAAATGCCATTTTTGTGTCCATTGAATTAAATAGTCACAGATTTGGATTTACCGTGTTTGTCCTTTTCTCACAAAACAAAATGCACTTTTGAAATATTTTCCAACCTTATGCAAGGTTTAGGCAGTAATCCATTAGCATTACTGTAATTGATCCGTACATCCGTTTTTCTACACACCTTTCAAAAGTGCAGGACACCATGCAATCATGGGACCTGTAAAACTGAACCACATTATTTTCTGGCCCCAGTTATACTGTAAATTGTATCAGGGGGTTGAACTGAACTCTCTACCCTAAAAACTATTTATTATAATATAAGTTGTTCTTTTGTACCTTTTAGCTCCTCTGGGCTATGTTTCTAACTTTGAAGTGACCTCATACAGTAGTAGCTCCATTGATGTTGAGTGGAGTCCCATTGTGGGAGCGAGCGAGTACAAACTAACATGGAGTACAGGTAATACTAAAGAACATTCTACAACTTACCTGATACCTACAAGAAATTACGTTTACTCAGACTGTTGTAGATTTAAGAATAGTTTGTACTGAGTATGCTTGATTTTGTTCTTTAAGATGCGACTTGAATCCTATATAGTTGAACTACTGTATCTGTGTGAGTGTTTGTGTGTATTGTGCATGCTCACAAATTTGTAAAATAAATGGTGTCTTGTGTGTGTACTCACAGGTGGTGGCAGTCCTCAAACCCGTTACCTGGAGCGCAGCAATCTCTTCCACCGCCTGGAAGGCTTAAGACCTGACACCGCATACACAGTCAGCATCAATGCTGTCTACGCAAACTCAGAGGGACCCCAAATCACTCTATCACAGCGCACAGGTACAGGGGAAACGTATGCAAGCAGAAAGTAATGCTAATTAACAGTCATTGATTGTGACTTTAAGACTTTAAAAAAGCTTTTTTAAGACTTTTAGACGTTAAACAAATCAAGGCAGCAAGCCTTCCATCTCTGCTGTATGAATTGGGTCCAATACTTTACATCCTTTTGACAACGGTGTTTTTGAGCTCCCCGTCATAAAGAAACAACACAATTTTCAAATGGTCTACCTTTTCATTTGTCAAAATTGGAAAATACAAGGAAAACATACTACTTATGGATTTGCCTTCAGTTTCTTCTCATCCCATTATATATGCACATATAACGCCACATCAGATACATGTTCATTCATACATTCAGAAAATGTGCATGCTGGTGAACTGCCAATTTGCCTTCAACAGCTTCCTTTACAAACATGCATTAAATTATCATCTATGTTGTGAATCTAATGTTATTATTATTTTTACTGTTATTATTATTGTGAAGCACCTTGTAACCCTGTTTTGAAAGGCGCTATATTAATAAAGTTATGATTCTATGAATGTGTTTTTAGCCGGGGCTGTGGGGACGTCTGAGCGGATCCACGGGGTGAAGGAGGTGAAGGTGGTGGATGTTGGGGTGAACTCTCTGACTGTGTCATGGAGGAAGGCACCAGGAGTGTCTGGGTATAGGATCTCCTGGAGCCCCTTTCTGGGTGAGGCACTGACTACACTTTGGGGTTGGAGAAGGGGAGTTTGAAGTATCCCAAGGAATTTTAAAATAGTGTTTGTAAAATTTTAAATCCTACATTTAGTTAATATTTGATATAAATAAAAGTCTACTTCAAGCTAGTGATATATACAAATAAAACAACACATTTTGTGCTAATCTTTGCTCCTTTGTAAGCATGTGCTATAACCCTCCTACTCTTAGGTGGTGAGGACAAGTCACAGCTTGTGTCTGCGGCCACCACCACGTTTACCATCCCATACCTGCAGGCCAGCGAGGCCTATAAGATCCAGGTGGCCTCAGCGCTGGGGAGCCGAACAGGAAGTCCAGCCCTGGTCACTGCACGCACCTGTGAGCACAGCCCTGCCAAAGGCATTAACACTGTTAAAGGAACAGGGTTCCCCTTAGAGAGGCACATCACGTGCAGTAGACGCACACTAAATTAAAGCAAAGCTGCTAAATTAAATCAGCCTCGTGAGAAATGAGTTAGAATAAAACAAGCTAGCTAGATTTGATATAGATTTACTCCAATGTGTGGTGACATTCCATTAGCAGGTCAGGAACACTGGCCTAGCTAAAGTGGTTGGTTAGCTTTTTTTCACCACAGTGCACAATTATGCAATTATCCACGACAGTGACTGTCATATTATGTGCTATTATCAATCAGGTAAAATAAGTGTTTCATTGTTTACCAAATTACCCAAAAATTTACTTGGAACAAATAGAGTGTATTGGGAAACCTACGAAATATTTTATTAGAGATCTTCAGAACTTTATCATTAGAGATGCTAAGAAAGTAGTTCCTTGCACAGTGTGCCAGTAGGGTTTTTCTTTGTTTCAGTGGACTTGCCGAAAGTGAATGGTTTTGCTGCTCTGGATACCTCTGACAGCAGTGTAGTTCTAAACTGGACCAGTGTTGCAGGGGTTTCTGGTTACCTCCTATCATGGAAACACATCTCAGGTCCGACATTTTTAAAATCAATTCTCCATGTGTCAATAAAAGCATACAACTGTAAACACAAGGAGAACATCTTTAAATAGTTTTATCAAAACGTTATAAAATTGATATTTTAAGGTACTAACTTCTTTTTTTTCAGAGTTGGAAACAAAAACGGACATACTTAGCCCTGGTTTTACAACATATAAAATCAATGATTTATTGTATGGCAGAACCTACAAGTTCACCATTAAACCACTGTATGGAGAAGTGGAAGGGCCTATATCTACTCTCTATCACCAGATATGTAAGAAAACACTCTTCCACACAGCCTTTAAAACTCAACTCTTTCAATGTCTGACTCACTCCTAACCCTTTAGTGCTGCCAAGGTGTACCCCACTCTCACTGAAACCTTTTTACATGTGTCTGGAGGAGCTGAATGCTGTTTCATCTGTAGGAAAGATCTGATCCCCAGAATGCTTTACATTGTTTCATAATCATTGGCATGTCTGCATTGAGCTGTGTAAATCCCTTCAGACTGATACAGATTATTAAATTATGTGAGGCGCAGGTTTTTGTAGGAAAATATAAGTTGTCAAGCAACAACCACATAATTAGGAAATTAGGAAATGATGGTCAATCATCAGATGTCCTCAGCAAATGTAGAATCTGTAGAATTTGTGACATTACGTAAGCAATATAAGATCTCAATAGTTCTTTGGGGTATATAATATTTATTTCATGGTAGACTATGTGTAGATGGATCTAGATGTTTAATTAATAATTATTCCAAGGTCCATCATTCAGCTTGCTCATATCCTTTTTCCACAGTGACAACAGAAGCTCCTTTGGGTCCTGCTCAGTCTGCATCTGCTACAGTAACCCCCAAGCTCACTCACATCACTACTATGTCAAAGGACACTTCAGACACCAATGTAGCTTACACAAGGAACACTTTGACCACTGCTGCTAAGCCTCCATCTAAAAGCACCTTTGCAAAGGGGCTTTTCGATAAGTCCAGTGTCACGAGGAGCAAACTAGCTGCAGCCACGTTTGGCCATATAACCACCATGTCAAAAGTAACCTCAGCTTCTGAAACAGAGACGATCGCTCGTACTGGGCCAGGTAACATTCATTCAAATCTACACCAAATATGTTATCAAGTAATCGTTCTTGAAGTTTCATGATATTCTACAACATTTGCTGATGTCAAAGTAATCGTGTGTGTCTCCTGATTGTTTAATAATGTGTGTGTAATTATTTTCTCATGTTAGTTTGTGGCAGCGCCAAGGCCGACATCGTGTTCTTGGTGGATGAGTCATCGAGCATAGGCCCCAACAACTTTGTCAAACTCAAAGACTTTCTGTTCCGAGTGGCCACGTACTTCCCTGTGATTGGTCCTTCAGGCACGCAGGTTAGAACAAACCACAATGACCCTTTCAATTAAACATGGATTTCAAGTACAGTTGCAGTAAAAAACTTTCATATTTACAGTTTCCAACAATTATTCTTATTAGTTTGTTTATAATTGTTTTGCTTTAGTATTTTTGTATTATTTTGGCTATTGATGGTTACTCATGAACATTGGTAACTCAGTCTACAGTAGCACACACTATTCACATCAGGCTAACGATAAAGACTGTGTTAACGAAGTCCCACGTTGACGTGGTCCTATGTTGTGTTCCCCAGATAGCTGTGGTTCACTACAGCGATCAGCCTCGCGTTGAGTTCAGGTTAAATGACTACAAGGACAGGAACTCTGTTCTCAGGGCTCTCAGAGGACTACACTACGGAGGAGGGAACACCAGAACAGGTCGCTGTTATATTCCATCTCGTGTATATTGGAAACCAGCAAGCTGATACAGAGCCTAGTTTTCCTTTTTTGTGGCATTAGGGTAAAAACTCCATTGGATTAAAAGTAATATTTATATAAAAAATATATATTTCGATTTCAAAATAATTACTTTAATATTTAAAAAACGACAGACAAAAAATTGTAAACGCTGGTTAGGCACCTTCCATTTATCTACAGTATTTCTTTACTACATTAATTGTGGCCTCTTCATATAATAAAATTATTATATTACCTCCCCACAGACACTACCATAGTGTGAGTATGGGCTATATAAAGAAATTATAATATATAATATAACATTTGACTGGTTGTCAAAATAAGTAGATCGTGAGCGTACAACTACACCTAACATGTATGAAAATAAACAAAGAAGGATTAGCACAAGATGTAAGCCACACACTGATACATGTTGTTTTATAGAGAGCACCATTTCTTTATGCATTTCCTGTTTATTCTTAAGTGACCAAAGACATTTTTGTTTGTACAAGAAATATGTTCTAAGATCAACTCGTTCATTTCTATATTTTTGTAGAATTTTTGTTGTCAGCAAGTCAAAATATGAGTTAGGGTCATAGTTTGTCTTAATGAGAATATTTCACAGATCTAAAATCTAGTTCACTTGTTTCGACTCCAATTTGGTTCTTAAATGCAACATGTTGCCTTGGGTCCCTGACAAACTGAGTATAACATATTTTAAGATTGCAAGAGGACTGATCTGAACCGTGATTTTTTTCATTATCCCATAGACATTACAATGTGCTGTCAGAAGAAATGTATTGACATTAATATAAAGAAGTTGCCTATAGTTGCTTTAGTGAGTATTTTTACTAAAGACAAGCTTTTGACTGTGGTGTTCACGTTGCCCCACATATTCTAACAAACTTCCAATTGTTTGCTATTTTTGTTTCTGCAGGAAAGGGGATCAGCTTTGTGCTGAAAGAGCTCTTCCAGGAGTCACTGGGTATGAGACAGGATGTTGCCCACGTCATGGTTCTCATCACGGATGGCAGGGCCCAGGATGATGTGGCACCACCCTCCAGGATAGCTCACGCATTGGGTTGGTTTTTCTAGCAGTGTACAGAGCATGACCTTTTCACTATTTCCTAAAAACAAACAGTTATGTCTTATGAGTATACTTATGTGCATTACAGTAGTACGCAAATGTACGTGTGCAACATGCAAAATGAATCTTAACCAGAGGAATGCCTATGAGAGGATGCTCACTAAAGTCATGGGGGATAATGAGTTGGGTCAAGTCCTTTATACTAGGTCTATATGCACAGGTTTTAGTCTTTGTATTTGTGTATTACACACCTACACTGATCAAACATTACAATGAAAGTGGGATAGTGGGGGATTACTATTTATCAGCTCAGTTGAGACCTCTTATATACTGGTGTGACCCATCTAATGTAGCCAAATGGAAGAGGAAGGAGTTGTCTGTAATAGATACACCAATAGAGTCTCCGCTAGGCTGTGTTGTCAGTAATAGATACACCAATAGAGTCTCCACTAGGCTGTGTTGCTGGGGAGAAGGAAATGTTACAGACAGACTGTCACTGGGTGAATGTTTCATTGAAAGTGTGGGCAGATGTATATCAACGTTTACAACTCCAACGAGAGGTCAAATTGCTTAGATGGCCGGCGTATGACCCTGACTTCATACCAGCATTTCAAGATTGTAGATACAAACAAGGGGTCTACTCAGGTATCACATCCATATGCAAAATAGTTAACAAATGGGAGCTAAATAGTTTGATAATCTATGTCAGACATATGGGTTTGGTAGGCAGGACTTTAACAGGCATTTACAGCTTGTGATGATTTTGGAGGTCAAAGGTCCTAGTCCAACAGATCCACCAAGCAGTATCCATGTATTTATTGATGCCTATAACTCAGGAAATACTAAAGGTCTTTTAAGCAAGTTATACCAGGGCCTAACATCACTTAATATGGACTCCACAGACTATGCGAAACAACGATGGGGAAAAAGAGCTGGACATGGTAATATCAGGAGACATGTGGCTGAGTGCCTAGGAAACATGCTCGTCCTCCACCAACTCCCTGACCTGGAGAGACTTGTGCTGGAAAATGATTAGGTTTTTTGTCCCTCCTAAACAGAAATCTAAGCAAACTGGAACTCAGTTTGACTGCTGGAGGGAGGGTGGAAAAATGATGACTGATCATGCTCATAGATTTTGGTCTTGCCCCCCTATTCAGACTTTCTGGACGGAAGTAGCAATGCTCAATAAAAAAATCCTGGGTTTTAACATCAATATAACACTCCCATCCCTCTATCTTGGTTATATCCCTGATAGGTTAGGCACAGAGGATTCGTATCTCTTAAAGATCTTGTTGGCAGTAAATCAAAAGGACAAAATGCTGCAAAACCTGTCCCGCTGTTGTTACTTTTCTGTACTGCTGTTCTTTTTTTAATTTTTCTGTTTGCTATTCATGTGTTAGCCTTAAAATGTGAAAAATGTTCATAAACAAATGGGAAAAAAAAGAAATATGGGATTGCGGGAGGTACTTTATTTCCTACAAATTAAATCGATACCCAACGTAGTCGTCAATTAATTTTTCAGTTATTTGTTTTGACAATTTTCACAACTGTCGAAATCCCAATCAAATCCATCCCAGATGATTGTGATTGGCGGAAACATTAAAAACCAAATAATTGGCCTCTTACCATGTTTTATTTATTTATAAATAAATTTGTCCCAAACTGCACACAGCTTTCTCAATACACTACTAGACGTTAAAAGTATAAAATATCAGCTATTTAAGAGTTAAGGGTTGGACACAAGAAGATGCAGACTGTTGTCTTATATTCCCATCTTTCAGGAGTGAGCATCCTGGCGATAGGAGTGGCTAATGCTGATATGGACGAGTTGAGGAGGATTGCACCCCCGGCTGGCTACAACAATATCTTCTACTCTCCAAACTTTGACACCTTTGCCTCCATAGAGAGGGATTTTATCAGTAACATATGTAGTGAAGCGCTTATCTCAGAGTTCAAAGGTCATGACGAGGTGAGGACATTTCTATGAAATACAGTTTTCTTTAATATGACATATTTTCTTATTTGTGTTTGAGAAATATTTGGAGATAAACCAGACCTGTCATGTGTTTGGTGTACATTGCCAGTCTGCTCAGCTGGACACACCCACGGAGGACCCTGATGAGCTGACAAAGCCACAGGGCCCCTGCCCCTCACAGTGCATGAAGGTAAATACCGATGTCAGTAGCTCTAACCTGTACAGTAATGGAGATTTCATTGGATTACGCTAACCTTATGAGGTGTACATGCAAGGAACACTCATTGTCATTGGATTACTCTAACTTTATGAGGTAAACATGCAAGGGGACACTCGACACAAAATCACATTTTTTTAATGTGGGTGGACTTTTTGTGTGTTGGAGTGTTTGTGTGTTCACTGAAAAGATCCGGACAATTAATATTTGTTATGTTTTGTAAAGTATGAAGAAGAAGAAGTGTTAGCATAGATTTAGAGGGCCTCTGCTTATAACCTACTGCAATAATTTTCAACAGAATGTAGTCTTTACCCATTCAAAGCACTCTTTGAGCCACAGATAAGCTTTAACAAGTCTCCAAACATTCATTGTGTTCTTCTTGGCCTCTATCCTGTATGCATTTAAACATTACAAGTTAAAAAGGTTTGTTCAACAAAATTCTTGTTTTTTAATTGGATCTGATTTGTGTTGCACTTCTAGGGCCAGAAAGGTGCAAAGGTAAGTAATGTTTTCAAATTAGAGCTTTGTATTAGAACTTTTGTTCTGGTTTATACTTAATCTCTCAATCTCTCAATACTTACTCTCTCTCTCTCTCTCTCTCTTTCTCTTGCTCAGGGTGATGGCTTTGGTCTTGGAGGGCTGGTATGTAGAACAAATTTTGTTTATATTTTTCTGTTATTCATTTAATCATATCTATAAATTTATATATTCACCATAATGAGTTTAAGTTGTAAAACCTATTTTTCTGGCATTCATATTTATAGAAAAACTCAAAACATTTATATTACATCAAGATTGTTATGCAAAAAAATAACACTTATAGAAAACACAAAATTATCAGTCAATGGACACTTTTGTAACGTCACAGAGTGTTGTTTTTGGTCACCAGCTCACAATATCACTTCCAATAATAGTCAGGTGTTAGTGTAGTGTATTTTACAATGTTTTAGTTTTGTGTGTGGGAGGACTGTCATTATTTTGAATGTTCTTATCTCTTATAAATGTGTCATGTTCAGTATGTCTAGTTAACGTAAAGTGTTACCTTTTGTGCAGATGTTCCAGAACAGACCAGGAGACAATGATCCTTTCAGCTTGAACTCCAAAGGGGAGAAGGGAGAGCGGGTAGGACACAATTACATTACCACACGACTTTAATTACTTTGGAGCAGCTCAGATAATAAGCTAGCAAAATTTTTCGAAATAATATTAATAATGTAAATATTTTGGATGACAGCAACAACAATGATGATGACTATCTGATTCTTTCCTGTGTGTGCAATGCATTACATTTCTGCTGTGACAATTGGATAATTTCATGTGGAAACAGCTTGGTCGTGCTTTTTTGACTGTTTTCCATTTGAGGTATGATGTCAACTGTGAAGCTGCTATGCCATCAAAGTTAAGCTACATTATTATGTCTGACAATGTGTCAAGATGGAAAATAAACAACACTGTAAAAAACAAACTTAAAAAGGGTCAAGTGACTGGCTGCATCGACTGCCAAACAAAAACCATAAAATTAAAGTAAAATCTCCAAATACAAATAAAGTGCAAAAACAATAAAATTCACTGAAATTACCATTAAAGGTTTTAGCAAGAAACACTGTTATTTTACAGATATTCCTTAAATCATTACGATCGAACACCTTCCATAAAGTGACTGCACTGTAAGTTCAGCAGAGAATAACTGTTATATTTAGGATATTTGCTAAATCATTGCGATCTAACACTTCCCATAAAGTGATGGCACTGAAAGTTTTATAGAGAAACACTTTTATTTATTGCCAAAACTCCAACCTTGTTACAGATAGCAATTAGAACAATCTCGGTACAAAACAGGTCCATGGTGCTCAAACACGAGTAAACTACTCCGAAGGATTCAATTTATAAACCCAGACCCCACACATCAATAATACTAATAATATTAATAATTAATATTATTAATAATTAAATTAATAATATTAATAATACTAATTTTATTTTTAACAGACCACACTCACATTGAAAAGGTAGATTATAATTTTTATCCCACAATGCCTTGCTGCAAATCCGCACCAAAGTTGTTTTGGTAAATTGCAAAATCTGTATATCACATTGACAGAGTTTAAATGTAAAAGTACACATAAATGTAAAACTAAGATTTACCTTAAAATTACAAATAAAAACGTTACATATTTATTTTACTGATATTTGTATGCAATTTATAAAAAATATACTGTATTATTATTATTATTGTAATACATGCAATTTGTCATTATTGACATGATGCTTAAAATGAGAGTTTGGTTGTGTATTCAAAGATACTATCCGTAATTTAACAGTGTTTTGTATGCAGTTTTAAAACAGAGCAAACCACTGTGAAAATGCTAGTTATTTTCCATGAAAATAGAACTTTTTTTTCACAGTGAAGGACACATTCTCATTACCTGTGTTGTTTTTAGCCAAACACGGGTGTATAATACACACAAATGGTTGTGCCTTGTTAAATTTGCATTTAGATGTTTTGTTTATTTTTCACTTTAAAGTTAAATTGGTATAGACTAGATATTTTCCATGTGATAGGGACCTCCTGGAATAGATGGCGTCCCTGGGTTGCCTGGACGACCAGGTAGAACTGGACCCCCAGGTTCTGCTGGACAACGGGTAAATAGTATCATTAATTTGAAGGAGAATAGACGTGTCTGACATCCACAACTTTTATAATACCTGATTTCACAACTTCATAAGTGCATTAATACATTAGTTTCAAGATATTAACAAACTCATTTTAAGCCTGCCTGCAGGGAAACAGAGCAAAACATATTTGAAGCTCTTTTTCAGACTAACCTTCTTTTTCATCACATTTTTGTTTTATACATGAGATACTCATACATATTCTGTTTTATACATGAGATACTCATACATATTCTGTTTCAGGGCCCTTCAGGTGTACCAGGAGATATAGTAAGACAAACTTCATTAATGTATCTTTGAACTGCCCAAATTCCTTTATAGTGCTAACTTTATATTTTCAGTGCATTGTTCATTTTTTTATTTTTGAGGTAACCTTTAACGTATTGATAAAAAAATATTGTACTGTACCCACGATAGTTCTTGTCATTATCCACACGCATGTTTAAAATACACACACATTAAAGCCAAATTAATACCTAAATTGACTATTACCCAATTGCCTAACTTCACTAAATTATTAAATGATAAACATGTTATATGTACAAGCTCAGGGATTTTCTTTCATTATGACCACCAGGTTTATATTTCAAAGTAAGGCAAAACAGCCTTTTCTTACAAGACAGTAAAACAACATAAAAACCAGTGATCAGTGATTACATTCACCTCTCTGCCACCATGCGGGGTTCAATCCCATGTGAAGATAAGATTATGGTTAGCCATAAAAAAATATTAAAAAGAACAATAAATCTTTTTTATTCTATACAAAGTGACAATTAGCCGATAGTCACACCTCCAAAGTCATTCAAATACCAGCATTTAAGGCTGATCTCATATAGAATTATGAAAGCCGTTATTGAAAATCAGGGTTATTTCACCAAATATTGAGTTCTGAACTTTTCAAAAGTTAGAAGTTGTATAAAAATGAATTTGAACTGGTTTTCTTTGCATCATTCAAGGTTTGAAAACACTGCATCTTTTTGATCATTTTGCACAGTTTTCTTTCGGATATCATTTTACAGATAAATGCCCTAAATTACAATACAATATTTTTATTTGGAGTTTGAATTTACATAACATACTACATAATAAGAATAACTTTATTTTTTTTTTACATTTTATATATGTACCTATAAATACTAAAACAAGAGAAACCAATAATTATGCTGTGGCCTCTTAAAAGGGCCATATCATGATAATTTTTAGGTTCATACCTTTATTTAGGAGTTCTACTAGAATAGGTTTACGTGTTTTAATGTTCAGTAAACAATTATTTTTTTCCAAACTGCCTGGGTCTGCAGCACCTCGATTCACCCTCTGTCTGAAACACTGGTGCAGTGTTTCATTAGTAGTTCCACTTCCCCTCATTCACTTACCCTCAGCCCTTGATATGACGTAACAGCATACGTCACGCCGAAGCCACTTGGAGAACAAAGGGAAAGTGGTCAGGGGATTTAAATGGAACAAACCTGCCCTTGTACACTTTCAGCGCCAACTGTCATTGATCAACTTCCAGTTGTAGGCTTGGAGCTAAACTGCTTTTTACAAATCATCGGAAATACCTGCATACTCGAGGCTTGTGCAATCAGCGGTATCAGTTTCTAATAAACTGAAAGTAATACGTTTTTCTGTTTGTGATATTACCCTAACTATTATTGCTAGGGGTTTATGATATATTCCTCTATTTATTAATATTCTCCTTCGGTGGTGAGCAACTGTAGTTTTATGTGCATTACTGCCACCTAACCATTGATGTGTAATCTTGCACCAAATGCATAAAAGCAATGCATTGTGGGTGATATACACCTCTGGAGTGACCATTGTTGTTCACTCGCTCCCTCAGCCCTCCGAGGGTCGATCTCACCAAGGTCACTTCAGACTTTCAGACTACTGGAACGATACTTAAGATGGCGGCGGGGATTCCCCATTGGACAAGTGCCGAGGGGAAGTTACCGAGGGCATGTTGAACGGCTATTGAAATGCAGCATCAGTTTCAGCTCCTGTCTCTTTTAGGCCCCTCACCTGATGAGCCCAGTCTGCTCTGATTGGTCAGCGGCTTTGAGCGTATGTCGAAAATGTTACGCCCTTAGATTTCAGTTCTGGAGGCTTCGGTTCAGCCACACCTGTTTGAGCCCGAGTCTGAAACACAAAGTCAGGCAGTAAAATGAAGTGAGCACAGTAAAAGGTTGGGGTTGTACTGCCGAGGAATAGTGGTGAAAATTAAATTTAACCACTTATTCCTCACTCCGTCTTCCTTTGGAAATCCAGACAAAAGGAATTTGCCTTTGCACTGCCGAAAACAGCCTTTTCTTGACATGGCGAAACCAATATCCAAACGTCCCGGCCTTCGCTCTGACTTGCTCTGTATGAGGGCATGCCAAACTAGCCGCTAGGTGGGCATTATGCAAGTGTGTGACTTAGTGACGTAAATAAGTTACGGAAGATAACGGCAGACTACAAACGAGGCATTTCAGGCAGTTCAGGAGCAGTGTTTTCTGTGAGACAGAGTAGCTCCCTTTGGCGTGGACTATGGGCTTTGTAACTTTTCAGACCTTTTACATGCACAAATAACATACTAAAGGAAAGGGAAAACCCCCAAAAGCATTATAATTCCTCTTCAATTTTTTTTCAAAGCTGCATATTCAATTAATGTTCCTATGATCTCAGGGTCCTTCAGGTGCCACCGGTCCTAAAGGCCAGAGAGGGGAAAGGGTAAGTCTACCCTCTCAGCATGCATGTATAACGGACTGTGATTGGTCTGAGTTGTGATTTGTTCCTGACTCGTGACCCCTGTTGTGAAAGACGTTTGTTGCTTCCTCCCTTGTTTGCCCTTACACTGTGATCAAACCCAGTATAGAAGTCAGTGTCCTTAACCATGCAACTTTGGGAAAAGGTACCTCTTCACATGATTAGTGATAGTAATTATTTCAGATTATAATAAGTTTATACCATACAATGATCAACACTTTGTAAACTTGCACAAAACCAAGTTTATACTGCAATTGGTGTACTTGCACTTTTCAGTGGATGTGCCCCTGTCTCATTGTCTGTTTTTTAAATAGCATTAGTTACCTAGCAAAAATCTATGTACCCTGAACGAAGAAAACAGGTGCAATACCCAGTGCAGTGTGATAAAGCAATGTTCCTCATAGACTCATGGGCATTTTGCTTTACATAACTTACTATAGAGTATGAATAAAAAAAATGTATTTCCTCTGTGTCCGTAATCAAAGTCAACATTTTACAAATGCAGAATTAAGAGCCCTAGAGCAAATCCTTTTTCAAAGTATTTTATATTTGTCTGGTGCCACACAGGGCGAGCCTGGCTACATCCTTGGTGGAATGGAAGCAGGTTTTACCCCAGGAAGAAAGGGAGAACCGGGATCATCAGTGAGTTCTCACTAGAGGCATCAACAACGTTGAAGTTTCAAAATATGTTTGTATAGAAGGTAATGTTGAAGAGTTGATCAAATGTTTTCTAACAGGGCCCGCAGGGACCTCCTGGTGTGCCAGGGGCCACTGGGTCTTCAGGATTGCCTGGACAACCAGGGCCAACAGGGTCTCCTGGAATATCTGTCAAGGTAGCTGCATATTTACACTCACGTGGATTTCATGTTATATGTTGTCACAAAGATAAAGACACAATGAAGCGGAACCAAAGAGACTGTGGCACCTCGCCCGGAAGAGGGAAACCGGGGCTACTCCCTGGAGCCAGACCCGGGGGGGATGCTCGTCGGCGAGCGTCTGGTGGCCGGACCTTGATCCATGGGGCCCAGTCGGGCACAGCCCGAAGAAACAGCATGGAGCCGCCGCCCTGTGGGCCCACCAACTGCAGGGATAGACATTGGGGTCGGGTGCAATGCCAATCGGGTGGCAGGCATAGGCGGGGACCTAGACGTGCCGAACCCCGGCATCGTAGACTGGTCCTAGGGACGTGGAATGTAACCTCTCTGGTGG